>VDFB02271358.1:1244523626-1244630347 GCA_007258455.2 Sequoia sempervirens | reverse complement strand
CCATCCATCATATAGATATATTACAATAAATAGCCCCCCAATAGGAGGGAAATAGAGAGACTATATAGCCCCCCCTATAACATGAGATCACTTGCAAATATGGTAATTTTTTGAAGAAAAATCATGATCTAGTGTCGACAAACAACTTGTCTCCCTTTCAAAAGAAAAAAAACCAACCTCAAGTGTAGGGATGCTTCCCATTCTAGATAAGAATTGAAGGAAGAATGAATATGGATAAGGATAATGTCTCTGAACTCTGATCATGTGTCTCCTTTCCTGATGATAAAGGTGCCACAATCAAGTCAAGTACATTCTCAATAAATGAAGAAGGTGACAAACCAAAATGATGTGGAAACTGATGTTGAACAAGATCCAAAGACAATGATACAATGAATGTGATAGAGACTAGATTTCCCCCCATAAGGAAGTGTCCTCAAAACCACTAAAAGAAGTCTGGACTAGAAAATATTTCCAAACCACATGTCTCCCACTAGGAAGGAGCAAATCCAATGGTGAATGTTGAAGAAACTCCAACTCCTAAATGGAATGAGAGGGAAGAAGTCTCATACATGAAATCTCTGAAGAGAAAACAAGTGCCTCCAAGATAGTCTATTGATCTGCAATCAAGGTTGAGATAAAGGAATGTGGAGACTCAAGAAAACTCTCCAAAGTCATATCAGAATAGAGGAGTGATATCCCCTCAAGAATGTCCTCCAAACCTGTAGAAGTAGCCAAGTTAGTGATACCTAAAACAAAGCCATCTTGTGATGTCAAGTCTGGAAAACTGAATGTGCCTTGATGAATAGAGATGATGGAAGCCTCAATCAATGAATCTAGACAAGGAATCATGAAATGTGAAGAGACACCAATTGTCTCTAATGGAGAAGAATCATCTAAAGAAACCTCGTCAACCTTGTTGGAAGATTCAAGGCAATCAACCTCCTGCATAACAATATCATCATGGGGTACCTAATCTGAGGAATGACATTCTGAATCATGATCATCAGGGAATGGTGGAGTATGTTGATCTCCATATATCTCCCAAATCTTAGTCCAAAGGATATGAGGACAATCACAATGATCAATAGAATCCAAAACATCATAATCAACTTGCATTGCAATGATTTCCAATACAGTGTACCTGTTGCAACTCCAAGCAAATTTCTGAATACCTTCACTTAGACAGGGAACTAAACCATATAGATGTGGCAATAAATCAAGTGATTGGAGATGCTTTATGATCTCATCCCACCATTGTTTATAGTTTCCCTTGTGCAACATAACCAAAGGAGTATATGCAAGCCCCATAATGTACTATCAAATTTCTCCAAAAACACAAAGACAATGACCTTCAATAGCAAATAGAGACTTCCAAGGATGATGTGCAGCTGAAGTGATGCCACCCAAATCAAAAAACCTTTTTCCAAGCTTCAGGATATCTAAGTTATTGAAAAAATGCACTAAATTGAACAAAACCAATGCAAGAGTACTTGGAGTTGAAACTAATCAAAGTGAATGGACTAATGAAAAAAGCTCTGAAATACCTTCCTGATGCCATTGGAATCACTGAAATCTGACGAACAGTTATGAAGATATGAGCCTTTAAGTCTAGATTAGGTTTTTGACTTTAGTTGACTATAGATTTTTCTAACAGCAAAATTCTGCATAATGGATGTCACCACTGGAAAGTAGAACAAATTCTCTTTTCGACAGTATCCTGTTTGCTAAATTTTGATACTGTGGGTGAAAGTTATGAAAAAATGAAAAAAAGGCCTAGATGAGGCACTCTATAGGCTAATGGGGTGCAAAAGATAATCCCCCTTTGGGCTAGCTCCTAGTCGTTGATGTAACCTTGATGATAAATGTGGAAAAAAAAAGGCCCCCAGATAGGGTGGCATTGGGGCTGCAGAACCAGACGAAGTTTTGATTTCAGGTGGCGCTGCTTAAGGATACCAAGTCCATGGTTTGTGATATGACCACGAGCAAGGGAAAATGGTAGTAAGGAACCTCTGATCATTGGAGGAACAGGGAGAGAAATCCGGTAGGAACAAGCAGCCAACAGTGAGCTATGGTCAGCAACAAACAACTGGTCGAGAGAGTTGTTAAAGCCAGCAACGAAGGATGGAACATCCACGACCGGAAATGTCAGTGGACAGAGCTCGAGTGGCTGATGATAGAGATCAAGGTTAATGGATGTGACACCTAACTTAAATGCAGCCAACAAAAAATAAATTTTCAGACTCTGAACTATATTTTGAATGGCCGACAAATTGATATTTTTTAATATTGCAAAGAATTGCAGTTAAAAAATCAAAAGAAAATGTCAACCAAATAGAATTATATATGCAAAAATAAAAATATGCCAATTTATTGAAAAATCAAACCCCTATGATGTATATACCAACTGATGGAGAAATAGTATGTTGAATGATTTAACAAATAAAATCATTTATGCTGATAGGATAATATAATTGCAGTCGCTCTGATTACTTATTTTCAAACTATATAAAAATAGCCCGAATATGATTTTTTCCAAAACTATAGAAATATTAGCTCAATTTTTCTTAAACAAAAAGTGGCCTACTGCTAAAAAAAAATTGTCTCAGAGGTCAACTAACCAGGATGATTTTTTACTACAAATTGTACAGATAGTATGATTGATTTTGCAAACCCAAAAATACCTCTAATGGCTCTCAGGTTGATGAATTCGATTTTGATGAATGAACAAGCAATCCTAGGGTTTCAAGGCCTTCTAAAGACAATGGCGAGCTTGAATCTTACTCAATCTACTCCAAAAATCAGCTTGGTCCCTGGGTGGAGTCAAGTAGCCTACAATTGAAACCTTCAGGCCTGCAAGAATCTCTCTAGCCCAACTTTCTTGATCCTGGGATGAGCTCTCAATGGAATGGCTCTGATACCATGTTGAAATGATGGATGCACAATGTCCATAGAGTTGCAGCCTTCAAGAGGACCTTTGCCAAGAAGAAATTCAACCACACATAAAGTGTTGCAACTAAGGGCATGCAAATGCAGAGTGCTATTGATCAAGAATATGCGATGATTAGAAATGTGCAAATGCCTTGAATATATAGGCAAGAGAGAGATGCAAGATGCAATATGATGTTGCCATGTGTCATGATCTAACAGCATGTGACAACATATGAACCCCACCTAGGAAATGATAAAATATTAAGTTCTAGAAGGACAACTCATGTTCTAGAAGGAATCTTATCTCCTACAAACATGGAAAGGGTAATTACCCCATTAATTATGATTTTCTAATTTATGCAACCTAAGTTAACTTATGCTAGTGTAATAATTAATTAATTACACTAACACAAAAAATGTAAAATTTTCTGTATTTTTGAAAAATGGGTAGTTTGGACATGTCAAGGTAGGTAGGTAAATACTAGGGAAGGTCTCCTCTTTTTTCCCAAGTCACCCATTATTTTGGGGTGCTCTTTCCAAGGTAGTCTCTTAAGGTCCCTAAAAGAAAAAAAAATGTCAAACTATGACAAATTCATTTTGGGAGCTTGTGGCATGTAGGAATGTTTTGCTTGGACCTATAGATATATATCAAATAGCTTCAAACCAACCTCTCTCATTTTTGGTCAACTCGACACCATTTGTGTGTTCCAATGTCAAATGCATTCTTGTAAAAATTGTCAGTGGAAAGGAGTGCAAAAATGGAAAGAAGCATTTTTTGTTTTGTTTTGTGTGTCATGGAGAAAATCCAAGTATACCAACACATAAAATTGTGTAGGTAAATTCTATAGAATTCCTCCTTTTGTTTCCCAATTCCCCCCATGATTTTGGAGTGCACTAATCTGGGGTAGTCTTGAAAGTGTCATAAGAGAAAAAAATACAAAATTGTTAAAATTTTAGTATTTTTGACAAATGGGAAACATCAACATGTCAAGGTAGATAGTTAAATATTAGGGAAGGTCTATTTTCATTACTCAAGTCACCCAATCGTTTTGGGGTGCTCTTTCCAGGGTAGTCTCTAAAGAGCCCTAAGAGCCAAAAAATGGGAAAAAATGTAAAAAATTTAGTATTTTTGACAAATGGGCAACATCGACACGTTGAGGTAGGTAGGTAAACACTAGGGTAGGTCTCTTTTCATTTCCTTGTATGGATTATTATTATCTTATTCAAGAAAAAATTTGATGCAATATTATTTTCCATCAAAAATACCTAAATTTGTTAAGAACTGTTAAGACACATAAACTCCAACCCACTTTTGAATCACTACCATCATTACCTTATTATACTCATAACACAACCATGGGTGTATTGATCTAAATTACTTTAAAATATACCTTTGTTCAAAAAACCTACACATGTAAACAAGTGAAATGTTAAGAAAATCAAACTTCAAGACCAATTTGAAACTCAATAATGGTGGATTTATTATTATTGTAACTTCGTCATGCTCCAAACTTGAGTGTAGTAGACCTACATATAAATATAGACAAATTGTTGAGTATAAGAAACATAAACTACAAATTTTTAATTGAACATTCTCTCAAATCAAATATACCTTAAGAATATATTGATCTACATGAACTACCATAGATGTTTTGATCTGAATCACTTGAAAATATATCTTTGTTCTCTTAAAACCATATATTTTACATAACAGTTAATTTTAATGTAATTTTAATCTAGTCGATATAAATAACATGAGTCTAAATAAGATGAACAATATCATACCTATCCCATGCAAAAAAAAGATCTACTACTCAGTTGTGTTTGGAAGGTCGTCTCTTACCTTTAGAACTTATCCAATATTGCTTCATGATTGGAACTAATAACTATCCACAGTTCCTTCATTTTTGGTTTGGCATGATGTCTAAATAACTTAACATTCATTGTCATAATGGTTTTTTGTTTCTCAGTCTTCAAATGCAGGTTTTCCTTTCTTTCTAATCATATACGTTTGCAACCAAGTTCTGACAACAACAAATGAACCTGTAGGATAGATGACCCATCATCATCTATCATTGGTTGTGTTAGCTTCTTCTTTCCTTGTACACATCATGCCAACGAATAGTATGATCCCTCTTCATTCCCTTGTGATGCAACAACTACATAGATATTTCTTGGCGTACAAGATCTGAAAGATAGTCATAGTCAAGTAAACTTTCCACTTCATATTTTAAAGAGGATTATACTATAGATACTATGGAATCCATGTATCTACCCACTCACTTGACTCACATTGATCCCAATCACACTAAATATAATTTTGATAAAAACAAGCCAACTCTCATGTCCATATGGTCCATGCATTTTCATCTAAGCTTCAAAATGAATGCATCTTTGAAGATTCTTTGATTATCTGAGATTCCAATTTCTCTCCCATGGTGCCCTCATCAACCAACCAAAAGAACTTGTATAGTTCCAAGTCAAGTGTCTCTCATGAAATTGCATAAATACACCAATCAACAATACAATATGCATCATTGAATATTGCACCACCTCTAATATTCATTTGTTCCTTAACCATATCCCTCTTCATGCATGAACCTACTCCATCATGCTTGTCTTTTTTATGCCTAGCTTAAAAAAACTCTAAATATGAAGTACACCCCTCTATACATGCATTTTTCCCAACCAATAAAATATACAAGCATTTTTTAATTGTCCCATGTAGTAATTTGACCAAATGAGGTGTCAACCCATTATAATATCTTTATCTTGTAAAAAGTCTTTTTTTTCAAAAAAATGCTACAAAAACTCTGACAAATGAGATCTACCATCACTCATGTAAAAATTATACCTAATTATTTTTTCATCCTCTTCTGTACTATCAGGGGCATGTCTATATGTGATGTGGACAAAAATAACAATTTTAATAGAATCTTAATTTTGAGATTATACCTCATTTTGTGGTTGCAATGTGTAATTTTCTGCAAAATTGACCACAGATATAATACTACCAATTGGGAAAGAGTCCTTACACATACTGAATTGTTGATCCAGTCACTGGGACCTATGGCTATGCCTTGCATACTTGTAGAAAATATTTTTCTTAAACATAAATTAAATCAGCAATACTTATCTCTCTTGTAACCAACTCACATCTAGAACCTTCACCTCCACTCTTCAAACTATATTTCACTGTCTCAAATCTCTTTTTATAAATAATTTTGTTAGAAAAATCATGTTTTCTACCCTCATGAAAACATGTTACAAACTTTGACAAACCACCACATTTCAAACACTTCTCATTTAAACAATCATTTCTATAAAAAAAAAAGCAACCATCACCTCTAACACATAAAAATAAACCTAACAAGTCCTTGGATTACTTCAGAAGTTGCATTGCACCACACTCCTACAAAATTTCGTTATTATGCATAGTAGAATGAATATAGCATAATAACTTATGATACATTGAAAACTCTACATGGTATTTACAATAATATGTATTACGAATATTAAGAGGTACACAATAAAATGCCTTACAAGATTCAAAATACCTTTGTGAGATTTTTAAAGTTGGATGTGTTTCACAAAATTATTTGTACAATATTGTTCGGCTACATTCAAATAAATGTTTAGGATGTGGTGTGTGGTCTCGATTTCCAATTCTTAACTTTAAAACATACTTTGCATTGGGTGATACTATAGATTGAGAGTACCAAAAATTGTTGAAATTTATCCTTTATGTTATTTGTTAGCTTCTTATCAACATATGGAAGCCTCCCACTAAAATCCCATGTACCATTTTGAAGAGGATTATTGATTCTTCCTCTTCTTGAGAGTGCTCTAGACAATGTTTTATTATTTTGGTTTAAATAAACACAAGCTTTGCCTAAATAAATGATCCTTTCTCAAATGATGGATTACTAATGAAGTTGGGATTACTCTATGAGAAACTCTCTTATCTCTTTCCTTACTAGTCTTTTAAAAGATAATTGAGAGCATTAAAAATATTTTTCACAATAATATCATTTTTGTCTGACTTTTTGTTCACACAAATCTTCAATCTGGCTAGGGAAGGTCTCATTTTGTTTATCTTTAGCAATTGTACAAAAACTTGGCATTATCTAGTCAATGTCTTATTACTAAAGAATTCATTGAAAAGTTTTGAATCCCACATCCAAATGGTTTGCATTGACCTCTTTCCTTCAAGATTTTCAATTATGTTCTCATCATTTTCAAGTAACCATTTTGGGGTTCTTGAATGTCTTGGATTTTAAATTTCTCTTTCTTCCTGTAATGCCCCAAAATAAACACCAAGAAAATCTTGCCAATATTTTTAAAAGGACACTAATTAGATTTCTCAAACAATGCACACCATTGCATCCTCAACCACTCTAATATCCTCACCAACCACTTACTCGATGATTCACCCACACAAGAGTTGCATTCCACTTCAAGTCAAAAGCATTGACTATACTCACAGAGGGTAGACCATCTACTACAAATACCTACATGATCACTCGTCCTTGGTGAAGAGGCATCACAAAGGCCTAGTGGAAAGAGTGACATCAAGGCATATCAACATCTATTTTAATTTATTATGATGCTTTAAGATCAAGGTTTATGGTTAGGTTTTTTTGAAACCCAAGTGATGAATAGGTTAGGCAAGATATTTTTTGACTAAAATATCGAGTAATAATAATAAATCCCATGCAAGAATTTAGGATTGTTCTTACTCTAGGGACTCTTGTTTTTGTTTTACTATTATTACAAAATGAGATGAGTTACATACTTTACGAGACATGCCCAAGTAACATAATAAGAGAGGGCCTTATAGACCATCTCTCCCTCTAGTTTTCCATATTTATTTACTAGATTGAAAAATCATACAAGACACAAAAAGGTTTACCGGACATATTGACATCCCCGTTAACTATTAAGAAAGAGGTTCACCTCTTAGACATAATATTTTTCACAAACCTAGGTCAGTATTAGCTAATCAAAATTCTCATGGTGTATGGTGAGGGTTAGCATCAACATTTAAGAAAACAAAGTTTCCTAACCCTTGTAAGAATGAGATTTTTATTAGAGGAGACATTTTCTCGAAGGCCTCTCAACAAAACTAGACTATATTAAAAAAAATTCTATTGGGATACAATTAGAGTGAGGTTTCTAGTTTACATGGATCCCATGTTCTAATTGCATACTAATTAATTCTAATTTAGCAAGAAAAAGGAATACATTAATGAACCAAAAAAATTAAACAAAATAATAATATAAATTTTAATAATCCTTTAAATATTAAGAGCACCTATCAAGATTATATATTTACAATTATTTGATTTGCATCCATAAATAATGTAGTGTAGAAAAATGTACCCCTTTACATTTTCACACCTAATTAGGAAGTAACATTAAAATAAACTTAATTATGCCTTAATTTAGTGTTGTAATATGTATTTTACATATTCACATTAAGTTTAGGGCCCTATTAATTAAAATGGATTTAATTGTGTCTTATTTTTTAGTGTTGTGGAGTGTACCTTTTCACTTTCACACTTATTTAGGGCTCCCTTAATTAATTGAGGCCAATTTTCCTTAATTGGACCCTTTAATTCAAATCAAAGCCTAATTTATTGCATTTTTTGATGAGGAAACCCAACATTCATTAATGCCTAAACATAACACTTCTCATTTAGCAATGCGTGTTTGAGGTGAGTAACCTAGGACCCATTCTCCCATGGGTGAATGGGTCCTAACTTAGACCTATGACCTAAATTTAAATTATGTTTTTGGTGGTATTTTAACAATTTCAAATCTATATTTTATTTGAATTTCGGGAAATTCATGTTACATATGTATAAATATAAGGTCATTTCACTAAGTTTCATCTAAGAGTTTCCAAGCAAGCTAGCAATTTCAAGTTATCTTAAAAGTACTTTCACAAGAGAATTTCAAGAGAAATTCAAGGCATTCAAGAGTAGATTTAGTGAAGAATTATTGCAACAATCAAGATCCAATCGTCATGTCAAAGTCTCCTTGCATCATGCATGTTATTGGAGCTAATATGTTGATGTAGAGTTCATGATCCATTCAAGCATTTAAGGCATTGTTTCAAATCAAGATTCAAGATCAAGATCCACATCCATTGAAGTCATTTCATGCAAGTTGCAGACCTTCATTCCAAGGTTTATCCAAGGGTTTGGTGAGTTGTGACAATGAGTTGTTCATTCATCATTCCTTTCATGCTATTTTATTTCATTTCAAGGTTTAATTACCAAAACAGGGTTTGACCAAGGCAAATCCCCATTCACCCAAAAACAAACATGTTTCCCTCTCTTTGTGTGTTGTAGATATACGGGTTGAAGAAAATTTGAATATCTCAAAGTTGCAAAATTGCAAAGTTGTATTTGTTGTCACCTTTGTTGTCATCTCACAGAAACTCGGATCCTGGATTTATTTCCAACTATCTGATAGTGAAAATTGGGAATTTGGAAGTGCAGACACAGGAGCAGAGAACCCAGAAGCAAATTATGGAGAACCCTACCTAAGACCTATTCACCATAGGGTGAATGATTCCTAAGATAGCTTTTGAAAACACCATTTTGTGAGAATTACACGACATTTATCTCTTCTAGATCTACCAGAAGCTTTGTAGGTTCCCTCAATTTTATGCTTAGTCTACTAAATCCAATTTATAGACTGCATTTTGGAGTTGATTTTTTATTTTTAATCTTTCTCCCCAAAGTGTTGTTTGACCTAGACCCCTGTCCTAACACAAAAAGGGAATAAAAAGATTCCTCAAAGAATTCACCCACTTAAGGGTTGAAAGTGGATTTTAACTTGAGGGATCTCATTTTCCAAATGAAATAAAAGAATAGGTAGGTTCATTCACCCCATTTTCCCTTTCTATTTATTGTAAGTTTGGTGAAACATTTTTAATTTAGTATAAAACCCTATTTGTTTGAACCCTAACACCATTTTTCTATGTTTCATTTTGGTGAACCTAAATTTTGAATATTCTAATTTATGATTTGGAGTGCATTCAAAACCCTAGATCTAGGATTGGAGTTAATTCATTGCATTTAGGGTTTCTAAATTTGGCAAAAACTTACATTGCATTTTAGGTGTAAACTTGCATTTTGCATTCATTTTAAATCTAAAAAATGAAAAAAAAATGCATAATATTACATTGATTTTGCATAGTGTTTGCATATTAGTGTACTTTTTATCATTCATATTCAAAAATTAAGTCAAAATTGCATTTCAAAAAGTGATATATAGTTCATCATTTTTCATTAATTTTACTTGCATTCGGTCATTAAATTGTGAAAAAATCTATCACAGAAGTTACGATTTGAGACCTAGAATAGAGAACACATATAATCACAAATAAATTACATTTTTCATTTTTTTAAATACCTATACAGGAACCCATTCACCCCTACATGAATGAGTCCTTGGAGGCCTACAAAAAACAACTTTTCTAAACTTTTTTGTGGTTTTCTGCACTTCTCAGATCTCCTGGAAACCCACTATTTCAGTCTAAAAAGTTTCAGAAATTTTTTTTTTATGCATCTAGGTCTAATCATCCATTTAGTGTAGCCATTTTAAATCATTCAAAAAACTTTTTTAGTATTGAAAATCATCAAATCTATAGGACATTTGATTACATTTTCGAATCATTGCATAAGTTGGATAGCTTACTTTTCATGCTAAGATGTTTCCTTTTAAGAGATGTGGTTTTGACATGGTTAAGAATGGATTGTATTAGTACAACATCCCCTCTTATGAGTACAATTTAGAGCAAAGAAATGAGGTCATTAATAAACATGTTAGCCATCCTTCCACTAAATTTCCTAGTTATGGGAACATCTTAGAGTAAGAGAACCAAACCATTGACACACTCCTTAATATCACCTTGCCTATCCTCACTCAAACCCTACTATCTCTCCCATTTATGAGGATGATACGATAATATGAATACCAAACCTACACAAACTAATAGGAGATCAACAAATAAGTGTCAAACATGTTATAAAGAAAATCCAATGTTCCCTATGAAATTATTTAACCAAAATCACTAGAAAACATGAAATAACAAGAAACTGAACAAAATAAAGCTTGTAATCTAAATAAAATCAGCTAAACCTCCATCCCATAGGGGGAGTGGTGCTCCTTTGATGTGGAAAGAAGCCCTTTCCCAATCCCTTTGATAAGCTTGATGAAGTGTAGATGATCTAAGTGTAAAATTCACTATAATCTAGCTAAATTGCTTGAAAATGATAAAAATATTGAAAGCTATGAAATCAAATGACTATAATGGAAATGCATGAAGTTATGGATCCATATTGTGAAAAGGATGCCTCTATTTATAGAAGCCAAGGGTTGAAGAATGGAGGAAATTGGTGAATGTGGGATAAATTGAGAGCCAATGAGAATGTGCCAGGTGTCACAATTCTATTAGATGAGGGTGGAGCACATTTTGGGAAATGTGTGAGTGGAGGAGGATGGAAGACAAGTAAATGTTGTTGGTTGAGAATTTGAAAATGGTGTAAGAGGAATTGAATGAGATTCAAGAGGATGTAAGAGGATTTGAAATGCTATAAGAGAATTTATTGCAAATGTAAGAGGATGTGATAGGTTTTTGAAAACCTTTGGAGGGAAATTGAATGAGAGGTTGTTGAGATGAATATTCCTCAAAATATTCCTTTGTGAGGATAATTGAGGAATTAGATAAATAGAAGAAATTGATTTTATGTGCAACCTGGTTAGTTGACCATGGTTGATTTAACTCTTGAAGAGTTAAAAGCTAGAGGATTTGATTGATGATGATTAGAAGGTGATTTAGGATTAATTAATTAAAAATTAATTAATTGGAAGAGGTTAGGAGATTTGGGGTATTTGATTTAATTGATTTTAATCAAATAAGAAGACTTAGGGGGATTTATTAAATGTTTTTATTTAATTAAATCTGATGAAAATTAGTTAGAAGAAAGGTGAATTAATCAATAAATTTAATTATTTGAATAATAACTGAATTTACTAATTTTAATTAAATAATGTTGATTATTCAATTAATTGATCAATTTGAGATGATTTTAGAAGAAACGATGTTAGTTGATTAGAATCAAATATCCAGTATCATTCAGGACATTTTGTGTGTCTACATTTTCCCCCTCTTTGAAGCAAGGTACCTGCTGCATCGGTTCAAAGAATAACACTGCCATGATCAAAATTCAAAAATTTCCTAATTTTTTGGATGCCCCACTACTGCCCTAGTGGAAGAATTATGCTACCACACTAGCCCCTCGAGAGATCGAGTGAAAATTGCAAAATTAGGATGAGCTCGCAAAAAAGGTTCAACAAGGATTTAGACACAGAAAACATCCCACGGGATGCAAAGAATGATTCACGATGATGAAAACGAGTCAAAATGGGCTACACTTGGCAAGAAACAGATTAAATGGGTTCAAAAACCCTAAAAAAATTGCATAAATAGCATTAGAAGGGTCATTTTCAAATCATTTTCACACTTGACCTTCTAGAATCCTTGACTTTTTGCTCTAGGTGTTGACAAAATGGTGGCTTGTGTGCTTCCTAGACATCAGATGGACCAAGTTCATGAATTCCAACAACCTTAGGATGTAGGACCCCCGGTACGCCTTTTGAAAAATTTCTCATTTTGCGTAATTTTGGTGCATTTATTAGGGTCCATTTAAAGCGATCAAAAGCGGTCCTTTAGGGCGTCGCATTTGTTATGGGTGGCATCACATTTGTTATAGGTAGTGTCGCATTTGTAGATACCAGTCCACGTATGCATTATAGCATCATGTGACACTAGAAGGTTCCAGAGTCGCATACAAAATGTCGACATGCCTTTGCAAGATTGTGTCACGTAGCCCTAAGAGAGTTTGGCATCGCTCGAAAATGTCAACTCGCTTTTGAAGGATAGCATCGCTTTTGCTTTTAGTGTTGCATTTGCGAAATAAAAAAGTGTCGTATTTGCAAAACTGACCTGCTTTTGCTATGCCGACTCGCTTTTTCCTTTTGAAGGATTTTTTAAATTTCAAAAATGTGCCAAGGTGATTAATTTTGATGACGTGGGAATTTAGAGTACAAGAGGTCCTTCAGGTGCTCAACTTGAAAGAGAAAAGAGGTAGGATTCTACAACAAGCAAGGCACTTGGCTGATGACATGCTATACTTTCTTGGTTTGATTGGATTCAGGCACATTGCACAGATGCCAACAGTGAGGACCCACCTAGCTATGATGACGACACTGGTGGAGAGATGGTGGAGCGATACTTCATCATTCCATCTTCCTACTAGAGAGGCCACAATGACATCGAAGGATGTGTGGTGGATATTGAGGATCCCTATTCATGGTGAGCGCATCGTATATGACATCGATGTTGGAGGTGATGCCATTTTTTAGTTGTTCGGCGTTGACAAGTACATGACCGATAGTGGGCAACTCAACCTTGATAGATATGTGGGGATTTCCCCAAATTTGACCTTATTCGTCCATGCTCTGATCTCAAGAGTCCTTGTTCCTAATCGATGAGCTAGAGGCTATGGCATGGGATGGGGAATCGTTTGATCTCATATGATGGAGGAGATGACTGTCTACACCTAGGGGCCAATTGTCCTAGCCTCATTGTATCAAGATATTTACCAAGCTATCTACTACGGGTCCTATAGCATTGGGGCTAGAGTTACTCTTCTTCATGTGTGGGCCTATGAGCATATTGCCATTTTGAGGCCACAGATAGTAGATGTTCATACAAACTACGATGATCATGTGGCTTATAGATATGGGGGGATGACCACCCTCCATTATACAGGCATTACCGGCCTCTCAAACTGAAGGCAAGTTATCTATGAGATGACCATGTTTTAGTGGAGACCATGGATCCACTTCCACATATGGTATGACAATGATGTGCATCTCTTTTACTATAGCTAGACCAGATACATGCAAGGGCAGGAGCATCTCATGATTGAGCGGTATCTTCTAGACAGGGTTGCTCACTAGTTTGGGGAGGTGAAAAATGCACCCAATGATACTCAGAGAGCCATTTTTGCTCGGAGGTCCAGGGAGACAGCATGGGGACAAAGGATCCCACCTCAACAAGTCATTGATGATTTCAGATAGCTAGTCATGGTGCCATGGGTGTACTTTGACAGTCCTACAGATGTGGGGACCACCCAGGCGTATGATGCATATTGGCAGGCTCATACCCTGATTCAATTGACTTTACCAGTTGTGCTAGCTATGGCCAAAGGACGGGTTAGAGGACCCTGGATTGGAAAAGTACCACAACAACTAGGACACTAGCCACAAGATGGATAGGATGAAGGGGGAGATCATGATGGACAAATCCCACCACTAATGCCACCTATTGGAAAGAGGCCACCAGTTCAACCACATCAACAAATGCCACCCCCACCGCCACCACTGATTCCTAATCCTAGGGATGGATAGATAGCAGCACTACAGGAATAGGTGTAAGTTTTGATAGGGCAGCTTTAGCAGGCCCAAGCTCAGATTCAGACATTGGTCCAAGAGAGGGACCAGGCATGGAAGGAGGTGGTGCAAGAGTGCCAAATGAGGCAAGATGCGGACATGGCCTTGGCATTAGAGATAGGACAGAGGTATCAGCTAGAGGTTGTGGCACAACAGATACAGGGACAGGCCATAGTTCCGGGCAAGATGTACGGTCGACCGATGCAAGAGGCATCATACTATAGGGTAGCGTACTACAGAGTTGTGGCCCAGGAGCGGCGCGAACCAAATTTCTCCCATCTTAGCCAGATTGCTCCTACCAAGACCCCCCATGTAGGAAAATCAGGGAGACCATCAAGGTCTCACCATTAGAGCCAAGGCAGCCATCATGAAGATAGACAGAGTGAGGGAAACTCAGGATACTAATAGCACACTTGGACACTTTTTTTTTTTGTACAACCTGATTTATGATGTGTATACATTCATTGGTTGAGTTTTTGACTAGCCTCTTGTATATTCGATGATGATATTGTATATCTTATTTTGATGTATCATGGCATTCAACTTTTTTGATATATATATGAGATGAATTGTGATGTGTTTATATGATGTGATGGTTATTTTATTTTATGTGACATGTGTATATATATATGAATGGATTGATGCATGTACTGTTTATTGTATGATGCTTTATGTTATGATGTTTTATGGATATAATGGACATATGTTATGAATGCAAATGGATCTATATGGATGCACCTTTATATGATGGATGATGTATGCAATTATATGTTTTACTTCTTTTTGAGTATCTTTCCTATATGCAATGTATGTATGGATGATGCAACATGTGATGATTATGATAATTCCTATATGAATATGCTATGGATATTTAATGCAAACGTGATTTTATGAGATGCTTAGAATAACCAATCTATATTATGATGGATAATGAATAATAACATGTGATGAATGTTGTTTCCTTTTATGATGTTTTTATATGTTGTGCAATATGTTGATGGTTTGTAGATGCAGGATGAATGTATATAGATTTTTTTTGTTTCTGAATGTCATGATACCATGTTAGTATTAGTATATAGAAAAGATAGAAGAAAGAGAAATTGACCCTTGAGTTCAAAATATGATGATGATGACGTGATTTCTTATCAAAGATTGGGGACATAAAGAGCTTACTTACCTTATTTTTTATAACACACATAGGTACGATGCATCAAGGTATAAAGAACTAGGATGGTGTTGTACCTAGTGAGATGGACTTTGACTTGACAATTATATAGGAGTATCCTTGTTCACACCCAACATACAAAACCTTATTAGGATGTACTTCAGATATTTCAAACATCTCAGACCAAAACATAGGAAAGAAAAACCTTCCTAAGTAATAGTCCACAAAACATCTAAAATACCTTCCCTACAAAAAAAAAAGTAAGGATGACCAAGTTATATTACAAACATATCCAACAAGCACAGTAGACAAAAGATAATGATAAATTCCCCATTCCTTTCTCTCTAAATCATTTTTATTAGACATCATCAATAGGTCATTGGAATGAGTGTAATAAGATAAATCAAAAGAAAAGATCAAGTACACAAACAAGCCAATGTTCTTCATACCTCTAGCCAAGACTAAACTACAGTGATGCCTGATATTGATGTCCATTGTAGGAAGAAGGCATCCTAGGACATGATGTTATCAGATAATTTTGAGACTAACGGGATGATGGACTATTAATACCAAGAGTTAACCAACTTGTTTACCTACTGACCTAGACTTGAGACTTTGACATTTGAGTTTTCATTTTCAATTTGCCAAACTTGTTTCCGATTGTTTCACCAAAGGTTGGGAGTAATGATCATTTATTATGAGTAGATGTTTATTTCGAAATGAACATGAAATGGGGTGGATAATTTTAGGGTTTTTTGAATTTTTTTGGTGTTTTGAAATGTTTTGAGGCTATTTTTGGTAATTTCAAGATGTTTTACAAATGTTTTGATTTTAAAATTTTCCAATGTTTATGGGTTTTCTACGATTTTGACCAAGAACCTAACCTAAAGACCTATCCTAGGAGCCTTAGGGGCTAATCAAATATTAGCCTCACCTACGTTATACACATAGAGACCACGTAGTTCGACTGACACGAACTTGTTTATTAATGAGATATGAACATGTATGGATTACCAATTTATTATGACGGACTCCTAACGGACTAACTTAATGTGTCTCAGGGGCACATCGATGATGGATTTGCCTACATTCAGAGCTCAGAGACCTGTAGTTTGACATGACAACTATTTTTTTAATTTTTTCTACTTTTGACCTATTTTTGGATTTTTCAACATATTTTGGATGTTTTTAGATTTTTTTTATTTTGTGAATGTTTTTAGATTGTTTTAATTTTCTAAAAAAATTTGGATATTTTTATTTATAGGAAGACTTAAAGAATATACAGGAATCCAATCCAATGTAGGTATAAGAACATTCCCCTAGTGTGATGTGATAGACTACTCTAATATATAGGTAGGACAAACTGACCTTACGAATGTGCCAAGTAGTACTTGGGTGGAACATGATACAAACACAGGATCAAGCTATGATTCAAACACAGATGGGTGATGGATGGAGATATGAAAGTGTGATGGATGAATGATGCAAAAAAAATTATAGAGACCATGGTGGATGGAAAGATCTTATTTACACGAGGCGCCTGTTTGCTAGGTTTTCACCAAGGTACTTGCACAAAGCGCCACCGAAGTGCTTTTCACTAGAGGACAATTTTTTTCTTTACTGTTTTCAATTCTTTTTCTGAATTTTTTGGATTTTATATTTTTTGGATTTATACCTTGCAAGTTTAGGCATAAAACATTTTGAGATGGTAGCTATTGATAGGCTCCTACCAGGGTTCACCTTTGGGTGTAGATAGTTGATATGCTCCTGATTGTTAGTGTAATTAATTATTTATTACACTAGCATAAGTTAACTTAGGTCTTGCATTTAATTAATTAAGTCCTAGGTTGCATTATTAGATAAATCATAAATAATGAGGTAATTCCCCCTTCCATGTTTGTTGGGATAAGATTCCTTCTAGAAGATGAGTTGTCCTTCTAGAACTTATCTCAATCTTTTATCATTTCCTAGGTATGGTTCACATGTTGTCACATGTTGTTAGATCATGACACATGGCAACATCATATTGCATCTTGCATCTCTCTCATGCCTATATATTCAAGGCATTTGTACATTTGGAACCATCTAGTATTCTAGATCAATAGCAATCTCCATTTGCATGCCCTTAGTTGCAACACTTTTTGTGTGGTTGAATTTCTCTTGGAAAGATCCTTTGAAGTGTGCACAGCTTCATTGGATGATTCAACATCCATTATTTCAACATGGTATCAAAGACATTCCGTTGAGAGTTCATCCCAGGATTAGGAAAGTTAGGCTAGAGAGATTCATCGCAGGCTTGAAGGTTTCCATTGTAGGCTACTTGACTCCACTTGAGGACCAAGCTAATTTCTGAAGCAGATTGAGTCAAATATGAGCTTTCCATTGTCTTCAGAAGGCCTCAAAACCCTAAGATTACCTATTCAATCATCAAAATCCAATTCATCAACTTGGGCGCCATAAGAGGTATTTTTGGGTTTGCAAAATCAACTGTAATATCCATACAATTTGCAATAAAAAATAATGTCAGTCAGTTTTCCTCTGAGGAAAAAAAAAATTAGCAGCAAGCCACATTTCGTTTCAGAAAAATCGGGCTAATATTTCTATTGTTTGGCAAAAAAATTATATTTTCTATAGTTGCAAAAAAATAATTTTTTGGAGTGACTAGTATTTAAATTTATGGTCGGCATCATATATTTTTTCTATTGGCATACATAGGGTTTTGATTTTTTTAATCATCGGCGTCAAAATATTGCACAATCCGCATAAAAATCTTTTTGCAGATATATTTTCTTTGATGGCATTTAAATAAATAAAAAATTGAATTGCCCGTAGGCATTATTCAAAAATTTTGGTCGGCTTTCTTACAAATCTACAGAATATTCATTTTATTGTTGATGGTTGTAAGCTATATACCTTGTCAGCACTTTATTTAAAAGAATCTACAAAATTTTGGTCAGCGTAGTTATTGATGGGCAGAGAAAGGTACACGTCGGCGTTTGCAAGGCCCATCCCATCAATGACCCATTCACTGTTCCATCCACCATTGTCAGTGATCCCGCTGGTGTTACATGCCCGTTATCCCTCTATCACCGGTGTTCTTTCTACTGGCCCTTTCCTATAGACTCTAGCCCCCGTTGTTGGTCCTATCGAAGACTGCGGGCTCCGCTCTATCCGAGTGGTGTTGCCTTCAACCACCAACATGTTGCTAATTTATGTCGCTCCATTGCCGCTAGTGGTGGCATGTTTTTTTTCCACTCATAGCCCCGCGGTCACATCAACGACCAGGAGCTAAGCCCGAAGGGGCTAATTTTTTGCTCCTATTTAGCCTACAAAGTGCCTAATCTAGGCATTTTTTTGTTTTAACATAACTTTTCATGAGGGTATCGAAAACCGAAAAACAAGATACCATTGGAAAGAGAATTTGGTCTACTTTCCAGTGGTGACATCCATTCTACAAAAATTTTCTGTCAGAAAAATCTATAGTCAACTGAAGTCAAAACCCTAATTTGGACATAAAGACTCATATCTTTGCATCAGATTAACAGATTTTAGTGATTCCTATGGCATCAGGAAGGTGATTTAGATATTTTTTCATCATTCCATTCACTTTGATTAGTTTCAACTCTAGGAACTCTTGCATTGGTTTTGTTCAATTTGGTGCACTTGTTCAATAACTTGGATATCCTAAAGCTTGGGAAAATAATTTTTGATTCAGGTGGCATCACTTCAGTTGCAAATCATATTTGGAAGTCTTTATTTGTTGTTGAAGGTCAGTGTTTTTGTATTTTTTGGAGAAATTTGATAGTACATTATGGGGCTTGCATATCCTCCTTCTCTAGTTATGTTGCACAAGGGTAACTATAAACAATGGCGGGATGGGATCATACACCATCTCCGATCACTTGATTTATTGCCACATCTCTATGGTATAGTTCCCCATCCAAGTGAAGGAATTCAGGAATTTTCTTGGAGTTGTAGCAGATATACTATCTTGGAGATCATCGAAATGCAAATTGATTATGATATTTTGAGTTCTATTGATCATTGTGATTGCCCTCACATCCGTTGGACTAATTTTTGGGAGATATATGGAGGATCAGACACTCCACCCTTCCTTGATGGTCATGATTCAAAATGTCACTCCTTAGATCAGGTACCCCATGATGATATTGTTGAGCAGGAGGTTGATTTCCTTGAATCTTCTGAAGAGGTTGACAAGGTTTTTTCAAATGATTCTTCTCCATCAAATACAGTTGGTATCCCTTCACATTCAGTGATTCCTTGTCCAAATTCATTGATTGAGGCTTCCATCATCATCATCCATCAAGACACATTCAGTTTTCCAAACTTGACATCACATGATGGCTTTATTTCAGGTATCACTGACTTGGCTACTTCTACAAGTTTGGAGGACATTCTTGAGGGGATATCTCTCCTCTATTTAGATCCTACTTTGGAGAGTTCTCTTGAGTCTCCTCATTCCTTTGTCTCAACCTTGATTGGGGATCTTGAGACTACATTGGAGGCACTTAGTTTCTCTTTAGATATTTCATGTATGAGACTTCTTCCCTCTCATTCCATTCAGGATTTGAAGTTTCTTCTGCATCTACCATTGGATTGGCTTCAAACTTCTTTCAATGGTTTTGAGGACACTTCATTCAAGGGAGGCTATCAAGTCTCCATCACATTCATTATATTATTGTCTTTGGATCTTGTTCAGCATTATTTTTTGCATCGTCCTAGTTTGTTACCCTCTTCATTGATTGTGGAATCTTCTTCATCAGGAAAGGAGACACATGAACAATTTTTAGAGACAAATAATCCACATTCATCCTTCCTTCCTTCAATTCCTATCCGGAATGGGAAGCATCTCTGTACTTTCACTTGGTTTTGTTTCTTCCAAAATGGATACAAGTTGTTTGTCAACACTGGATCATGTTTTTTCTTTAGACAGTTACCATTTTTGTAGGTGATCACATCTTCTGGGGGGGATTTATAGTCTCTCTATTTCCTCCCTATGGGGGGGCTATTGATTGTAATATATCCCTATGATGGATGGTGTACTTGGGGGGTATTTGGGAGTCCTCCATCCTTCCCATCCTTTCTCACTTTTTTGCATTTTCATCTCCTTTTTGGGGAGGGGTTTTGTTCCCACTAGGTTTTCCCCTTTTCTCCATTTGTGGGAGATTTGTTTCATCTTCATATCATCATGTAAATGGGTACCTAAAATGGCCATCATGTTGTTGGGACCCATCATAATTGCATAATCATTTCATTTCCTCCCTAAGTTGCACTTATGGGGGGTGTTAGTGTAATTAATTATTTATTACACTAGCATAATTTAACTTAGGTCTTGCATTTAATTAATTAAGTCCTAGGTTGCATTATTAGATAAATCATAAATAATGGGGTAATCCCCCCTTCCATGTTTGTTGGGATAAGATTCCTTCTAGAAGATGAGTTGTCCTTCTAGAACTTATCTCAATCTTTTATCATTTCCTAGGTAGGATTCACATGTTGTCACATGTTAGATCATGACACATGGAAACATCATATTGCATCTTGCATCTCTCTCATGCCTATATATTCAAGGCATTTGTACATTTATAATTATCTAATATTCTAGATCAATAGCAATCTCCATTTGCATGCCCTCAGTTGCAACACTTTCTGTGTGGTTGAATTTCTCTTGGCAAGATCCTTTGAAGTGTGTGCAACTTCATTGGATGATTCAACATCCATTATTTCAACACTAATTTGTAGCTTGCTGTGATGATGAAGGGTCCCAACCAATTGGGTTCAAAATTTCCCTTGTCATCTGTATTTTGTACATTTTTTTGATTCTCTTTCAACATGAGATCTCCAACTTGAAAGATCTGACTCTTGATATTTTTATTGTAGGTTCGCTTGAGATGGTTCTGATACACCTACAGATGGTTCAATAAATCCATGCACCGCTCATCTAGTAGTTCTAGCTCGTTCAACTATGACACCCAATATTCTTCATCTTTAATGAGATTCTGCAATGATATCCTTACGGATGGGAGCTCAATCTCAATGGGAAGGATGGCTTCTGATCCATAGACCAGGGAGAATGGGGTTGCACCTGTTGGTGTGTGGATACTTGTTCAATAGGCCCATAAGGTGGGATCTAGTTGTAGGTGCCAGTCATGACCAGCTTCATTGACTATTTTCTTTAGGATTTTTAAGATGGTTTTATTGGTAGCCTTAGTTTGGCCATTACCCTAGGGGTAATATGGGGTGGAGAAGCGATGTTGGATATTGAATTTTTAGCATAGCTCTCGAACATCCTGGTTCTTGAAAGATGTCTTGTTATCTGAGATAAGGGTTTGTGGGACATTGTAGAGACAAATGAAGTAGTTCAGGATGAATTTGGAGATCTGCTTCCCAGTGATGTAGGTCATTGGGATAGCCTCTACCCACTTTGTAAAGTACTTTGTGGTGGTGATAATGAACTTGTGTCCATTGGATGAGTTGGGTGTGATTTTACCAATGAGATCGAGCCCCCATTGTGAAAAGGGCCAAGGTGTTATAATCGGTTGGAGCTTCTGAGCTAGTGCATGGTGAGATCCCCATTCTATTGAAATTTCAAACTCCTTCAGACATAGTAGTGAGCTTCTCTTTCCATCGTAGGCCAGTAGTACCTAGTCCTTAGCATTTTCTTGGCCAAGGTCATACCACTCGAACGTGAACCATTTTATACCTCAGTTAAAGCAGTCAAAGCTTCCTCAGGGTTAAGGCATCGCAAAAGGGTTCCTTCAATACTCCTACAGTATAGGGTTTCGCCTAAGATAACAAAATGGGATGACTTCTTAACAAATTTTATTTTAAGGTACAAGGTGATATCAGTATGGAGGACTCCTATTTTTAGGTAAGTGGTGATACCAAGGGTCACCGGGGCCAACGATTTCACACACTAACTTAAACTCTAGCTCCTCGAAAGCTGGTACAAGAAGCTACTCAACTAGGAATTCATGTTTATGGAAATTGTGTGGGATATCCAATAGTGATCCAATTGTTTCCATAGCATTAGATTCTTTGTTGTTTTCCCTTGGTATTTGCTCAACTGTGATGTCAATGAAGAATTCCTTGAGGCTTTCCGCCAATTTCTTATACGAGGTGAGCTTGTCATCCTTTGTTTGGTATTCATCATTGACCTGATTGATGATTAGCTGAGAGTCCCCATAGACCTTAAATTTCATAATCTACCATTATACTACAATTTTGAGTCCTATGACAAGAGCCTCATACTCTGCAATGTTGTCTGTGTAAGGAAAATAAAAATTATATGACTTCGGTGTGCAATCTCCTTGTGGTGTGATGAAAAAGACTCCCACTCCTGACCCATGTTGTGTGTAGGACCCGTCAAAATATGCTTTCCAATGATCTGTTGCACTTAGATTAAAGATAGACTCATCAGGGAATTCTGACACTAATGGTTTTTTTGAATATATAGGTGCTTTTTCTAGCTGATTTGCAATTACTTTCCCTTTGATGGCCTTTCGTTCTACATAATCAATGTCATATTCTATTAGGATTATAACCCACTTGTCCATTCACCCTGTGAGTGTTGCTTTAGAAAGTAGATACTTGAGAGGATCTATTTTGGAAACAAGCTTAATCTGATGAGCCAACATAGTCTCTGAATATTTTTGTAGCAAACACTACTGCTAGGCAAGCCTTCTCGATGAATGTGTAATTAAGCTCATATCCCACCATGGTTCTACTAATATAGTAAATGGCTCTTTCCTTCCTTGTTTCATCATGTTGAGCTAAGAGAGCACCAAGGGTTGTTGTTGTTGCTGATAAGTAGAGTATCAATGGCTTTTTTTGGATTGGTGGCATGAGGACTAGTAGTGTTAACAAGTACTCCTTGATTTTGTTGAATTCCTGGTCACATTTCTCATCCCACTTGTATGCTACCCCCTTGTGGAGTAGATGAGAATATGGGACAGCCTTATATGCTAACTATGTTATGAATCAATGAATGGATTGGAGCCTTCCCTGTGAACCCCTTAACTACTTCAATGTTATTGGTGCTTCCATCTCAAGAATTGCTTTGACTTTGGTAGGGTCTATCTCGATTCCCCTCATAGATACAATATACCCTAGGAGCTTCCCTAATTGCACACCGAAGACATGTTTCTTGGGATTGAGTCTAACCTTATACTCTTCTAGTCTATCAAAGATGGAGCTTAGTGTCACTATGTGATCTAGACACTTTCTTGATTTGGCTAAGATGTCATCCACGTAGTCCTCCATAGATTTTTGAATCATGTCATGGAAAATTAGTGTCATAGCTCTTTGGTATGTAGCCCCAATGTTCTTTAACCCAAATGGCATCATGTTCTAGTACTAAGTCCCCCATAGGCAAGTGAAATTTGTTTTATATTGATCATCCTTAGCTATCATAATTTGATTGTACCCTGAAAACCCATCCATCAATGATAGCATTTCATGTCATGTCATTATATCCACATTCATGTCTATATTTGGGAGAGGAAAATCATCTTTAGGGAATGCTTTGTTTAGGTCTTCGAAGTCCATGCAGATGCGGATGCCCCCAATGGGTTTAGAAATAGGTACAAGATTTGAAACCCGTTCTGGATAATCAATTGATCGTGTGAAGCCAACATTGAGGAGTTTATGCAATTCAATTTTGACTAATAATGTGATATATGGATGCATCTTTCTCAGCTTTTGTCTTACTGGTTTCATCTCTGGATAGATGTCTAGATGATGAGCCACAAATTTTGGATCAAGACTAGGCATTTCAGTGTAGGTCCATGCAAAATTTACCTTTCTTTCTCTCAAAAATGCAACTAGAAGTTCTTGTTCTTCGGTCAAGAGTGATTCTGCATAGAAGGTGATATCCAGTGTTTCTTTAGTCCCTAGTGTTAGGATTAGGTGTTGTACACCTTGCATAATGTTTGTAATGTTTTATTTATTTATTATGTGTGTGGTGCACCTAGGGGTTTTTTCTAGGTGAATGTGCATCATAAGGAGTTATAATGTTGGGGCCACTTTGTTGTATGTAACATTGGGACATAATTGTCAAATGTAATTATTTAATATTGGGGGAATAATAAAATAATAAAGTACCCAATATTAAATGTGGGGTCACATGTTGTAGTATTTTGGGCACATGGTTTATGTAATACCACTTGGTGGTTTTGTGGGAGCTTGTTTCTATAAAAGCAACCACAAGGGTAGTTGTTTAGGGTTGGACAGGTTGCTGCAGGTTAGCAGGTTGAGCTTGTACATGTGTGAGGGTTTGAAGCATGGCATGGGATGTGTGGATTCATGCTTGGTCACATGGAATGCATGGATAGCTTGTTCTTTAGAAGTGTTCATGGAGTCTCTGCAGATGTATTGTAATGGGTTTTCATTGCTGAATAATACATGGAGTGTGGATGCTTTTGGAGGCTGGGTTTTTCCCTATTGAGGGTTTTCCCAGGGTATATCTTGTGTCATCTTTGATGGGTATGTTGTCTATTCTCTTGCATGTTGATTTTGAGTATTTTACTTGCATGTTTTCATATTTGGGTTATGTGGAAATTGTCATTACATGGCTGCAAAGTTTCTTAACACCTAGATTAACCGGATTACATTTTTTAGCTAGCGCTGCTGATTTTTCCTGATGAATAGTACTAAGGGGAAGATTGAATCCCTCATCCTTTGGTGCCTCAGAGAGGTTTTCACCATTGGATGTGTCCTTTGTTTTAACTATTTTCAGGTTAGAAAGTGCCATAGTGTGGCTTTCACTTAAAGACCTAGATATTACTCTTAAATTTTCTATTTTTCGACTGAGGGATTCAATCGTTTCTCTATAGTATGCATGTGTGTCTAGCTCAATATCAAACCCAACTTTATGATCTCCACATGGCAAAGTATCCTACAATCCCATGAATTCTGAGAGAGCCTCATCATTTTCGAACATGTCTAAGATCAGTGGTTCTCATTGGTCATAATCAATGACTTGGGGGTAGACAAGTTTTAGTTCATTAGTCTATTTACTTGGCTTGAAAGATAGGGTACTAATCATGAAAATGGAGGAATCTTTGAATAACATGGGTAGGTCAATGATGGGGTCCTTACCACACACATTGGTTATATCAAAGGTATAATTATCTAAAGGTAAACCTGTGGATACCAGTAACTGAGGAGGAGCTTTGACTTTTTTAACTGAGGCACCTTTGCCATGTATGGTTATCTTTGGAGGGGTACATCCAAGGCCAAGATTCTTCATGCGCTTCTCAAGAATAATGGGTTCCAAAAGGCCGTTATCATTTTTCCCAAGCTTTTCATTTTTGGTATAGCCCCATCCTTGCATCCATATATCACATTACTAGTCAAACTTGAAATATATCCCTTTCATCTACCACTTCTTGAATTATGTCTCCCCATATTTTTAATTTGGAGGTGTCTAATTTGAAGGTTTGAGATGGTGTGTCAATCGGTTGGGGTTTCCCATGAGATCAAGGAGAATGAGGTAACTCTCCTATTACAAAGGCACTATTTTTCATTTATAGTCCCCACACCCATTATCTTGGATAATGACTTTAATACCAGAGATGTCCAAAATGGAGGGTGTCTTTGTCTTATAAGTGGAGGCTAGGGTAGATGGGTCTATATATGGATATGTGGGTCCATCATCATTCTTCGAGACTTGAGGGACCTTGTAGTACTTGGCTTCCAAATTTTTGCAATAATAAAATGGTTTGGGATCACCACAAACTGTAACCTCTTGATTTTGATAAGGAAACCTTATGCATTGATGGAAGGTGGATGTGACAGCTTACATCCCATGGATCCATGGGTGTCCTAGGAGGATATTGTAAGGTAATTCAAGATCAAGGAATTGACATTTAGTTTTAATTATTGTTGGCCCTACTTGAATAGGGAGTTGAATGGTGCCTTGAGAAACAAGTTCTTGATCATCATATGCCCTAATAGTAATACCCTTACCTTTTTCAATGACATCTTCAGAGAATCCCATATTCTTTATTAGCTTGAGAGTATAAATATTCAACCCTGCACCTCCATTCACCAAGAATTTTGTTTGACTTTATTCTTATGGACTAGGACTTCAAGATGGAGTGCATAGTTATGAGATGGTTGAGTTGGGATGTCCGGATTAGAAAATATTAGGAGATGTGGGGTGGTGATATGTCTGACCATAGCTTGGAACTAGTCTACATCAAGATTTGTGGGGATAGTGGATGAAGCCAATGCTTTTTCTAGGATTTCCCTATGTGCAAGTGATATTTTTTACAATTCCATGATGGAAATCTAGGTGGGGGTCTTTTTTAGTTGATCCAGGACATTATAACCATTGGGGATTGACTTTGGATTAGTGGCAGATGCCTTGGGTGGTTGGGATGGTCCTGGAATGGTAACTTTTCCACCACGTGTGGTGACTCCACAATTGGCTTTGGATCCTTTGATATTGAAAATGGTGACCCACTCATCTAAGGATGCAACAACATGGTCATAAACATGTTTCACATTATTATACTTTTCTTTACCATTGTTGTTTCCTTTATTGTGATCTGGCATCAGATTCATGTATATTTTGAGATCTTGATTTCCTGTGGGTTGTTCAATGGTTATGGTTTTGTCATCGATGAGGTCTTGAATCATATTTTTAAGTCACATGTAGGTAGTTGTCATGTGTCGTTTAATTTTGTGAAAATCGCAGAGATGTTTCTCATTATACCATAGTGGTTTAACTTGAGGCTCTTGATAATTTTCATAAATAGGGATCTTGATGAGGTTTGCTTGTACCAGTTGTTGCATGACAAACTCAATCAGTTCCCCAAGTGGTGTGTATTTTTTTTTAGGGGGATACTTGTTCCTTGGGGGTGGTCCCCCTTGAGCATTCAGGTTATTGACCACTTGATTTTTGGGTTGTTGTGAAGATGTGTTGGCTTGTGTGTTGTTTTGGTTATGATTTTTGGTTGTTGATATGATTGTTTGTTTTTTCTTGTGGCACTAACTGTAACTTCAGCGTCAACCACACCATCGTTAGTAACATTTTTGTTCTTTTCCCATGTGCAATGTTTTTGGTTGTAACTAGTTGATGGACGATTGTCTTGATAAGTAGGTGTACCCCCTTGTGCAATAAGGGATATTTTGATGTTGAGCGCCTTGGGGATCAACTGGTCATATGTGGTGATGCATTTCATTTTCAAATGGAAGGACAAGGTCCCTTCAAGATTGGCAATGATAGTACTGATTTGTTGTTCTTCGGGCATAGCCCACTTGCTCCTATTGGCCTTGGATCACCATCATTGCAAAAAGGATGAAAATGTTTCCCCTTTGGCTTGTTTTAGAGTGGACAGTTCTTCTAGACTCACATCCATACCTATGAAGAATGAATAGTTATGTATGAATAAGTCCACAATTTCTTGGAACTTTTTAATTCCAGGAGGAAGGTGGGAGAACCATTCCATTGCTGGTCCAACCAAACTCCGAGGGAATTTTTGCATTAAATAAGACTCGTCGTATTCAACTTCCATATAGTGGACATGAAATTCCCTAATGTGATCTTCAGGGTTTCTAGTCTCGTGATATTTGTCAAATTTAGGTATCTCGAACCCTTATGGGAATGGAACCATTGCAATTCTTCTGTCGAATGGATAGGGGCATAAATTCCCTTGTGTTTTTTTTGTTTTTCCCGATTGTAGGTCTAGCACTTATTGTGAGAGAAATTTGATTTTTGTAGACATATCATTTTGAAGATTAGGTGGTGGGATGAATGTGTTTTGGGGTGGTTTGATTGTTTGAGTGACGGGTGGGTTATTTTTTGTGTTCGTGGGAGGCTATTGCAAGTTTTTTTGTGCCACCAACACTTGTTGGTATGCTTTCAATTGTTGTTGTGCCAACAATGCTTGTTGTTGGCCTTGTTGTTGTTGTGTCAATAGTGCTTGTTGTTGTGCTTGGTATTATTGCAAAGCTTGTTGATAATCTTTTTGTTGTAACAAAGCTTGTGCTTGAGCTTGTTGCACTTGATACTGAGCTTTTGCTTGAGCTTGAGCTTGTTGGGCAGCTTGTGCAGCTTATGTAGATTGGGAAGGTTGTTGTTGTTGCAATAAATTGTGTCCTTGCACTTGGGCAGCCTATTATGCTTGTTTTGCGGCTTGCTATGCCTATGCTTGTTGAGCATCTTGTTGTACAACTTGTGTGGCTTGTTGAGCTTGAAATTTCTGGAATGCTTTTTGATAGGCTTGTTGGGTAGCTTGCAATGTGATGTTGTATTGATTTTCCATGCTTGGATTTGGTGGTGGTGGAGGAGGATTCATAATGGTGTGAGATGTTGTGATGATATTTTGTTGAGGTGTTTGAGTGATGACAATGGGTTGTGCAGTAGATGGTGTGATTGATATGCTAGGTCCTTGAGAGACCACATTTTGAGGTGTTATAGATGGTGTAGTGATTTATTGTTTTGTTTGGATTGATGCCACCTGGTGTCGTGATATCGGAAGCATACTTGGAGGATTGGGTATGTTTATTTCATTCATGATCAAAGGATTGTTTTGATTTGGTTGATTGATGATTGGTAAAGGGGGTTTCCCTAAACCAAGGATTGGTGTGGATGTTTATGTTGGAGGGGGAAATGATGGGAAGATGGGTGGTGTGTTTTCTTGTGGAAGTGATGATGAGGCATCAAAGATTCCCCCTTTTCCAAATAAATCAACTTGTCCTTATGAATTCATGGGGAGAGAGACTTGTGTATCAAGATAATATGTTGGTGATGCAGTGAAAGTGGAAGGATTGTTGGTGTCATAAAAAATGAGTGGAATGTATGGATGGTTTGGATCTTGAGGAATGGTATTTGGTAGACCCAAGATGGTGTTTGCATCCAAGTCTTGGTTATTTACAAGGGGATGTGTTTGAAGAGCGTGAAGCAATGAACTCCCCTTGGTAACCATAGGTTGACTTGGAGCATGAGATTATGTTGGTTGTATGATGGGTTGGATGACATTTTGGAAAGAAGGTGTGAATAATACTGGTGGCATAATACCAAGAGGTTTTTCCACAATATTTCTCACATCATAATCAAAAGGGAGTATAGCCCCTTCCTTTGCAAATGCTAACATTTATTGTGAAGGATTAAGTCTCATCATTGTGTTGACAATCTTGTGATTTTCAGGATTTTGGACTATCTCCATGATTTTGTCTTGAGTCATTCCTAGGACATTGTTGGTGACATCCTTCACTTGGAAACCTCCCTCTTGAAGATCTTGTGGTAGTTGAGGAAGGTTGAGTGGGGGATTGTTAGATCTGATGGGGTTGATTTCAGGTGCAGTTTGACTCAAGTCAATTGAAGTGGATGTTTCTATGTTTGCTTCCATGTTTTTCTTGTGTTGAGATCTAGTTTAGACCATAAAGTAAGGATCAACTTTCAGGAATATGGGAGGTAAACCTCTAACTCCTTAGGTTGGTCTAAACTTTAGGTACAAAAAAGAAAATCTAAGTTAAGGATCTAATGGTGGTGATGAGATAAATGAAAGATGGATTATATGAATGATTGAACTCTTAAGAAACCTTGGAGGGATACTAGACTTTAGGACTTTTGGATTTTTTATTTTAGATTTGATTTGGATTTTGGATAATGAACTCATAAACCCCAAGATGTTGGATGCTATCTTGGAATAAACTTTCCCACAAGGTGATAATTTAACTAAGTGTATGAAGAAGTATTCATCCACACACAGTCAAACAAGATGATTTTTGATTTGAAGGATTACCAAAAGTCTAGCATGAAGGATTTTTTCCAAGATTCTAAGAGTTGTTTGTGAGATGGGATTTGATTGAGGTTTTGGGATGGATGAAAGTGTTGATTTTGATCCTAGGTGAACCTAGAGATACTTTTATTTACAAGACCTAGGTATTGAAGAACATGCTATACTTCTAAAAAAAAATTAACTCTACAAAGTGAGATACTCAAAACGTTGGAAGAGAGCTAGATTTTGACAATAATAGAATGAGTACAAGTTTGGGTTTTCCTTTGATGCACGTTTGTAAAAGTTATAAAGCAATCTTTCTCTAACTTGGTAAAGCATAAACTGACATTTTTTGAGATTTCTTGGACTAAGACACTTGTGATGATTGATAGTCTTTGGTTTTGGGATTTTGATCTTGCGAGAAATCATTTGAACAAACACGTGTGGGTTTCAATTGTATTTTATCCTTGCTTAATGGATTCTTTTTACCACAAACACTTTCTTTCTTAGCTTTTCAAACTGAATGTCTATGTCTCAATTTATTTTCATCCCACAAGATCCATTATGTGGAAATCAAGAGAATCAAGGCAATAGTTCCCTAATGTTGACTTTAGAGAGAGAAAATTGAGATATAGGCCCAAATATTTAGAAGCCTCTACGGATAGAATCCTTAGGGACAAGCAATAATAATTGGACATTTCAAAGGTATTTTTTCTTTCTAAAGGGTTTGAAATTTTATGACCTTATTGAATGTTTATTTTCAATATTTTGGATCCAAGCAAAGTATTTAACTGATTTATAGATTGCACAACCCTAGGGTAGAAATAGCTATATTTGTTGAATTCCCACTTGAATTTCTCTAGCTGTACTTATTCAAAGCGAATGATTAGAAGCTTGAACACACTGGATCCCCTCCATGGAACTCACTTGTACAAGTAATCCAAACTTCCAGTTCTCATGAATCTCCCATGAAAAACTCTTCATCTCTACTAAGAACTGCAAGTATGTGGGATGGATTCATAGGTCCGACCTCTTGACACCAACAAATATTAGGGATTTTTGGCTTCTACACAAAGGTTCATAATAAGGGCATCCAGTTTAGGGGGTGCAATGATAAACTCCTTGTGAGAGTTCTCCCAACCCTTAGAAAAAGGGATTTACACATCATAAAGATACTAGGGGAGAGCTATCATGTACCACTTCCCATTGTTTACAATTTTCATCACAACCACAAATTTATATAGTGGTTTAGAAGAGCTTGGCTTATGCTCATTACTGCTTGGGTTGTTCCCTTGGGGTGAGTACTTTTTTCCCACCAAAGCAAGCCCTCTAAAGGTGAACAATAGTGAGTAAGTACATCTGTAGTTTGATCATTTTTGTTTGCATGAACAAAGAGAGAACACAGGCTATGCCTTTTCTCACACTAGCATGATTTGTTCAATTTTAAAAAAACCCAAATTTGAAATGTGGAGGCAATCTTTTAGACAACCTAATGTCACTAAAATTCTTTTGACTTTCAATATCATTGTGAAGCGCGAGAGAATTTCATACGCATTCGAATGACACGAGTTTGTAAAGAGGATTACAAAACAAGCAAACACGAATTCTTTTTAGTCCTCAAAGGCAATAATGAGTTATTTTTATAGCACCAAAACCAAACGTTGAAGTTGCTTGTTCAATTTTAGACCGAAATCAAAATTCTAGTGAATTTTGAAGGTTCAATTTTAACCAACTTAAAAAATCTTGAATTGATGGTTAATTTTAAGCCCAAATTGAATCTAGTTGGTCCTAGGAAATGAAATACAAAAATTGAAGCCCAAGATTATCACAAAGAGGATTAAAAAATGCTTTTAAGTCTTAAAATTTTTATCCTCCTCTGCTTCCTACAAATGTGGCACTGAACTACAAATGTGGCACTCTAAAACTGTCAAATGTGATGCTAAAAGACAAAATCGACACTCTATTGAATGCAAAAGTGATGCTTTGTAGCAGGCAGAGAGCACAAATGCGACGTGATTACAAAAGTGGCACTCTGCGGTTAGAATTTAAAGACAGAAGACAAAGAGTGTAAATGAGGCGGTAAATCAAAAGCGGCATGACAAAGGAGTGCACATGCGGCGTGACATAGAGAAAGAGGCATTGTAGAACAAAAGCGGCACTCTATGGGCTCACATTTGCAGAAAGGCGGCACTGCATTCCTGTATCTACAAAAAATAGGAAAATCAAGTAAAATTTAACATGTTAGAATGCCTTTCCCTCCTTCTAGCACCAAAATTTGAACACCAAACCTGCACAAACTAACAAGTGTCAAACATGTTAGAAATCAAATCCAATGTTCCCTATGAAATTATTTAACCAAAATCACTAGAAAACATGAAATAACAAGAAACTGAACAAAATAAAGCATGTAATCTAAATAAAATCAGCTAAACCTCCATCCCATAGGGGGAGTGGTGCTCCTTTGATGTGGAAAGAATCCCTTTCCCAATCCCTTTGATAAGCTTAGTGAAGTGTAGATGATCTAAGTGTAAAATTTACTATAATCTAGCTAAATTGTTTGAAAATGATGAAAATATTGAGAGTTATGAACTCAAATGACTATAATGGAAATGCATGAATTTGTGGATCCATATTGTGAAAATAATTCCTCTATTTATAGAAGCCAAGGGTTGAAGAATGGAGGAAATTAGTGAATGTGGGATAAATTAAGAGCCAATGAGAATGTGCCAGGGGTCACAATTCTATTGGATGAGGGTGGAGCACATTTTGGGAAATGTGTGAGTGGAGGAGGATGGAAGACAAGTAAATGTTGTTGGTTGAGAATTTGAAAATGGTGTAAGAGGAATTGAATGATATTTGAGAGGATGTAAGAGGATTTGAAAGGCTATAAGAGAATTTATTGCAAATGTAAGAGGATGTGATAGGTTTTTGAAAACCTTTGGAGGGAAATTGAATGAGAGGTTGTTGAGATGAATATTCCTCAGAATATTCCTTTGTGAGGATAATTGAGGAATTAGATAAATAGAAGAAATTAATGGGTGTGTGCAAGAAGTTGAGTCCACTTTTTGGCAAAAAAGTGGAGGTGTTTTTCCTTATTTTCAGAATTTGACACATTTGACCTTAAAATTTGAAGCACTAACAGATGAAATATTTTAAAAAGTTACTAATCATAAAATGTAGTGCTTGGAGTCTAGTTTCCAAATATGTAATTTATTTCAATACCCAAATTGTACAAATTGAGTTTCAATAGGCATTTCTAAAAACCATTGTTTAAAATTCACTTTTTTTTACCATACCATGCACGTGTACGACATCCATATTTTGACTTAAATTATCGTATTTTTCTAAATCCTTTTGGGAAAATATTTGTGACTCGCTGAAGCTTGTTCTTGATATTTTTTGTAATTTTATTGAATATTTTGTTTTGTTAAATTTTTATTAGTCAGATTTCTCATTTTGAAAAATTGTCGCGTACGACATGCATAAGATGACCTAAACTTATCATTTTTTGATTTTTTTTTTAAATTGAAAATAATTGTCTGAAGTTTTATCTCATGCAATCCGTTTGTCAAAATGTTATGTTGATCAAAAGTTATTAAAATAGTAAAAAACCCTAATATTTAAAGTTTATGGACCAATTTTATTAGAAATTAATTGAAAAATAGAAAAAATAATCCAATTGTAAAAAAAATTAAATATTTAGAATTTTCATTGTCTCATCTAAAATGGGTTATAATTTCATCAAAAAATTCTACAAAAAGAGTCGTCAGCCATATGTCCAAAGTCGGTATTTTTCTCACATTGTTAGGACCTTCTTGCAGGTCAAACTAGGTTGAAGGCCTAGGTTCAAATTTCCAATGTTTTCCCTAAACCAAAATCCTAGGCAAAAACCTGACCACAAAGCTAATAGAAATTCAAATTTTAAAAAATGGGATCGCGCTTTATAAAACACGATCCCGTTTATTAAAAGTGGGATCCCATTTTATAATCGGGATCTCGTTCTTTGATTTATAATATTCAGACTGTTGGAAGGAAAACAGGATCTCGTTTCCCTTCCAATGGTCTCCACATTGAATATCGAGGAATGGGATCCCAATTATAGAATAGGATCCCAGTTTTTATAAATGGGATCCCGTTTCTTTTATTTAAATTTACTGCCAAAAAATATTGTGAACTCTGCAACTTCACATGTATGCCCGAGAGCAGTAAAAATAAACTATTTTTCATGAGCTATTGTATTTACAAGTGGTGAACTTGATTTTTAGTTTATTTTTTCAAACAAGGCATCATCTGCACCATTTTTAAGTGGAATTGTGTTATTTTTGTGCTTGTTTGGAGGAACAAAAGGTCTTCAACTTGCAATATGGATTGAATTTTTCAAAGGAGGCATGAAGAAAACAATTTTTAAAGTGGAATTGTGCTAGTTTTCTACTTGTTTTGAGGAACACAAGAGGAATAATTTTGTCCTAATAGGTATTCAACTTCCAATTTGGATTGAATATTTTGAAGAATTTCACTATTAACATTCATTTGTGCTTGAGAATTTTATAATCATGGGAGATAAAGCTCGTAATAAGAGAAGGAAGACATTGACTCCTCAAGAAGTTGAAGCAAATAGAGAGAAGGAGAGACAAAGACAAAGACAAAGAAGAATGAGAATGAAATCAATGAATGATGGTGGAGCATCCAATTCCACAATTATTGAAGATGAAAACATTGAGGATACCATGGTTGTAGATGAAGCTAATTTGCAAGGAGTCAATTTGGAGAAGAATATGATTATACAAACAAGTCCTACTATGTCTTCAAATCCCTCTTTGAATGCTATGGAGAATGTTTCAATATGCACAAATCCAAGTACATCTTCAAATCCACATGTTAGTGAAATGGTAAATTTGTATGTAGAAGTTTTACAAGATGTTGGACTTAATGATGTTGACATTGATGATATTCAGAGAGATGAAACTTTTATAGAATTTGTTGAAAATGAAAAAGAAAAATCCTTTTTGTAAATGAAAATCAAAATGATCATTTTCTTGAAAATGAAAACAAAACTGTATTTTTGATGAAATGAAAATTGTTTTGTTGATGAAAATGAAGATGAAAATGTAAATGAAAATGAAGATGAAGATGAAAATGAAGATGAAAATCAAAATGTGATGTTGAATTTAATGAAAAAAAAAATTAAATTGGAAGTGGTGTTTTCGATAATCTTCCGGTCAAATTTCTTGGAGGAAAATAAGAACACATGCGAATAGAATATACACCAAATTCTTTTATCATAAAAAATTTGCATTTCAATGTCAACTAATGATGCAATTGATGAGAATGCAAAAAATGAGGAAAGTAATGAAAAGGTTAGGCTTCTATGTTAAACCAAAAAGAAAAGATCAATCATTAAAACATGTTATGTCTACTGTTGCTAGTGCCATTCAATCTATTGGGAAAAATAGTCAATCTAAAGATAAAAACATAGAAAGAAGAGTATAACAACTGCTATATTTAATAAAGAAACTTTGAATAAAATAATGGTAAGCAATATTAGCGAAGTTTTAAGAATACATCCTAAAACATTACTAAGAGCAGAAAAAAGAAGAGAAAGTATAGAAAATGATCCTATCAATCAATGTTGGAGTTTCAGTGGACGACTACCGATGTCTGATATGAAATTGAATGTTGAAATTAAATCTTTGACCAAAAAATATTGGCATGATAATACTAGGGTTTCATCTAATGCTAGAGATGTTTTAAAATTAAGGGTGGGGTCCAAAGTTTGCAATCCTCACCCAAAACACCTATTAGATACATGTAAAAATTAATAAGAAATGAATATCTTGTTGTAAAATACATGTTCAATTTCGTTATTTTTATGATGTTTTTCAATATATACATTGTACCTTGCATACTAACATGATTATATAGGAGTGTGGTATTGATATGCCACCTGAAGCAATAAGAGAGTTTATTTCAGGTTTGTTTTGTGAAAAATTTAATGATAAATTATTTTATTTAAGTTCTTGTATTTCTGGACAATGGATTAACCGTGGAAATCTTTCATTTTTAAGAATTTTTTTGCATGAAAGTGTTGATCATGATTTTGGACAACAATTAGTAGATTTCAAAAGATTTAAGAATGTTCACTATTCTTTAAAAGATGGAAAAATAGGAAAGCATTGTGATTTAGTTACAGAAAAAGTTAGTGTGCATGCATTCATGAGTTAATTTAAGAATTAAATTGTACCAAAATATGTCATGCACTTTGAACATACTCAATGGCTTGATGGCCAATTTTGCGCATGTAGAAACACTTTTCCAATTGGTACTATACTTTTAGTGGTTGATTTTGCAGAGAATTATACTCTCGCTCTGCAAGAGGAAATTCAATCTCAATATTATAATTCAGTGCAAGTAGTTATATTTTTCCATATTGTTTATAGACATGTAGATGATAGCATTGAGGATGATAGAAAAGTTTTGAGGGAGTATCATTTTTATTTGAGTGACAATCGGTTACACTCGTCGGAGTTTGTTCACTACTGTTTTAGTATATTTTATAGAAATTTTAGAGAAAGAGGAATCCAGATGAAAGAACACCTCATATGGTCAGATAATTGTACGAGGCAGTTCAAGAATGCTCGAATGTTCTATTGGTTAAGTAGGGTTCACAAGGAACTTAATGTCCAATATATATGGAATTTTTTTTAAGTTGGGCATGGTAAAGGAGAACATGATGGAGATGGTGCGAGTTTCAAAAGAATTCTTGCTAGAGAACAATTAAAAATTGAGGATTCATTAAAATTTAAAGATGCATGTGAGATTGTGGATTGGTGTAATAGAATATTATCTACAACTGGTTCGAGTGATTACTCTACAGTTCATCGATTCTTTTGGTTGGTGGAAGAAGAGAACATTGTACCTAGAGTTGATTGTGAGACAATTCGTGGATCTACTAAATGGCATTCATTTAGGAGTGCGACAACAAGCACATGGACTATTTGGACAAGGGAGCTTGTATTTTTTTGCCAATTTTGTATCTCAGGAGATTGGGAAGCATGTGAAAATACAGAATGGGTTGAATAGTGGGAGCAAAGATCGTTGACACCTGTAGAAGCACATGATCAATATGAAAAAACTATTGAAGAAAATGATCAAGTGTTTGCATCTAAAGATTATGACCGTGTTTTAGACCTTGTACAAGAAGGTAATTTTAATTCAATTTATTTCATTTTATTTCACTTTATTAAGTTATTTTGTAATACTAAATTATTTATATGGATATGCACAAGTTATTAAATCAAATTTTGTTGGCAGGACATGTGTATATTGTTATTGCACCTAAGGGGAATGAAGAGAAAACAAAATATTGGTTGGCTCGTTGTGTGGAAACTAAACATAAGTTAATAACACCTCGAGAAGATGATGATGGCTTTCATTATCCAATAGGTACGGTGATCCCCTTAAGACACCCCCTTAAGCAAATTTTGATAACAAGTTTTACATCCCCTTAAGCATTTTTTTAGAACAAGTCTTTGATCCCCTTAAGAAAATTTTGATAACTTATTTGATGATGGTTTTTGAACATGTTTTCCAATAGGATTAGTGATGGTTGTTGGCACTTGGATACAAAAATACTTGAGAATAAATAATGGTCTACTTGCATTCGAAGACTGAAACGCATAAAAATATTATACATTATTCACATTTGGCGGTGGCAACAAATATAAAACTAGAGCGGTATCGTGGAAGACCTTCAAAAAAAGTGTTATGGTCAATTTCTATGGAAGAGCATGAGGCACTCATAGATGCATTGCAAAAAAGAGAGGATGTAGATGGTTTAATGGAATAAGTAAATACAAGTAAATATATTTTTAGTTTTATTTTGTCCTTTTAAATACATTAAATACATGTTTCAACATTGGTCAAGTGTGTTATTAGTTGAAATTGATTTAAATTTTCCTTTTATACATCCTTAAGGCATAATCACAAAAAGGATCTAGTCCATGCAGATTCAACCTAGACAACATGGAATACTTGGTAAAATAGGTAATTATTAGTTAAATTATATTTAAATACATGTTTGATTACATATTGATATTGATTTATTGTCATTTTTGTATCCTTAAGCCATCATTGCATTGATCTCATACTTTGAAACAAAAAGGAGAGGATGCCTGGATTCAACCTACAAACATGTGTGGAATACTTTTAAATGAAGGTACTTGAGTTCTGTACATATAGATAGTTTTATATAAATTAAAATATGTATGTTTTGATGATTTCATTGATATTGCGTGTACCTTTTTTATATCAGGTGGTGTGAAGACATACTACATTCTAAGCACGAGTTTGAGATGTTCTTGAGATGGCATATCCAAATTTTGTAAACATTGTTTTGAGATGACATATATGTACATACATACTTATAGAATTAAACATACCCTATGTACTTATGTGTATCAAATCAATATTCTATATATTTTGTTTGTTAAATGTGCATGTTTTCCTACTTTGAAACTTTATTTCTAAGTATGCAATCACTAAATATCATGCATACATTATTGTTAAATCAATTATATCCTTAATACGTTGTATTATGACCCCCTAATACATCCCCTTAAGAAATTCTATTATGACCCCTTAAGACATCCCCTTAAGACCCCTTAATACATGCCCTTTAGACATTGTATTATGACCCCTTAAGACATCCCCTTAAGACGTTCTATTATGAACCCTTTAGACATGACCTTAAGACCCCTTAAAACATCCCCTTAATACGTTCTATTATGACCCCTTTAGACATCCCCTTAAGACGTATTATAACCCCTTAAGATTTTATATTATGACCCCTTTAGACATCCCCTTAAGACCCCTTAAGATGTATTATAACCCCTTAAGACATCCCCTTAAGACATCATTATTTGTTTTGACAACTTATAAATTAGTGTCAGATGTTATTATTTATAGAATTTATAATGCTTTTATTCTCTTATCTTCTATGGTATTTTTTATTTCTTAAGATTTTATCCTTTCTAGTATATAAATAGATTTCTTTTGTTTGTAAATTATGATTGTTTGTAAATTATGATTTATTGACTAATTATTGATTGACATGAATTGAATAAGTTCATTGAGTAATTAATGTCTTGACTATGAACATATAATGCATAAATGTACATGTGTAAATTAAAATTTTAAACAATAATAAAGTCCATAATTTGTGTAACATATTAAGTGCATGAAACCAATATATTAAGCGCATGAAATAAAGTCCAGAGTACAACCCGTGAACTAAAGTCCAACTAAGTACTTGAGCCATGAAATATAAAGTCCAACAAAGTACATGAGAAACCAGAAATATAGTCCATGAAATAAACAAATATAACACATAAAGTCACATGTTTCTAGGTCATGTATTGTCTCTATAATCAAGAGACCTCTTCACACCACGTAGACTATGTGGATGACTTGAAACACTCTGTACAAGAGAAAGATGAAATCAGATGGAAGACAATGATAAATGATTTCATGACAATTTAATTTATAATCCATCATAAAATTAAGTTACTGTCATATATGCGTCTGGATGCTCTGGTGCACCTGAAGCAACCTCTAAATTCTCTAAATCAATATACATAAACAAGACAAAGAAATTTAAAATTAGATGTACAACTCTACAATTAATTTTTTTAATTCAATTTAATTTATAATTTATCATATTTTAATTGTACCGTATTCTGAGGTTGTGCACCAGGCTCTTCTCCAGGACCTGTCTATACATGCTCAACTAATAGATGTGTCTCATGCTATAAAAGAAAAGAATATGTAACAAATCTCATATTATGTATATATTCAATTTAAAATTTAAAATTTAAGTTATATTCAGAATATGTAATTTATAATTGACTTTAAATATAATAAAAAAAATAAAATTACCATTTGATCTGGAGCCTACTCTGCATGTCCTCCTGGTGGTGTAACTATGTCTAGGTCAGGGCTGAAAGTTACACTAACAAAGTACTACAAGATCAAAAATAAAGCATGTACAATTGAATTAGGTTTATATATATATATATATATATATATTCAAGTTTGCACATTTTGTGTAGAAAGTTTTGTAAACAACTTGGAAATCAGTGGCCTCACGAGTAGCTACAACATCAAATGTTTTCCTGATGCCCATTCTTATTATGGTATCAACCTAGACAACATGTACATAGACATTTAACACTTATAATATTTACAAGTGTACATGCATTTATTTCATATATCTAGTGAATTCAAAATTCATAAAATTGTAACTATACTAATGTAAACTTTAAACAAATTTACAATATGAATGTACCTACCCCTGATCTATGACACCCGATAGTGGAGGAGTGGTTGAAAATCCCTCAAGAGGAATCAACGTGGATGTTGATTGACTCGACTAAACCAACATAAATATTTCAAACATATATGTGATTCATTTATAAATTTAAAACTCAAGTTAAATTTACGATTTCATATATAATTTTAAAAATTGAAATAAAAATACCCCATAAGGGTTGTCGAATACGACCGGTGTCGATGCATGTACTCATGAAATAGATGATTTCCCCATCGTTAGTGTCATCTGTACACCAAAAAATTTGATTGTTAAAATTTATTGCAAACTTTTCTTTGATATATACTGTGATAGGGAGAATTTTAGTGCTAGAATATGAGTAGCAAACAAAAGAAAGCAAATAACACTAAAAACACTCTACACCTCAACATTAGCCTAGTTGGATTCAATACAAAATAAAGATGACAACAAAATGAAACCTTTTACCTTGTCTCGAATCGACCCTTTGGTTGGCCCTTCAATCTTTGGTGTTGTATGCTCCTTGGATGGCAAGAGATGCAAGCTATAAGATGGATTGAAAATGGATTAAAGTGGATGCAAGCATGAAAAATGGCTAAGTATGGATTGAGAAAATTTTTTGCAAGTGTTTGGCTACTATGAATGATCTCCCTCAAAATGAGAGAAAAGAGGGGGTGTTTATAGAGATTTTGAAATTCTTTAAGGAAATGGATGGTCAAGATTAAGCCACCAAGATCAAGATGTAGGGCTAAGGTGAGTTGAGAACTCACAAGCCCTCACACCTTGACATGTGGCATGTGATATGGCTTAAAAAAGATGATGTGTACATGAGGTGGAAGGATAGTACATGACATGGAGGTACTATATAGTACCTTGGGATTGGACAATATCTCCTCATAAAAGAGGTCCTTGTCCCCATGTGAGTGAGAGGACATGTGGGGAATTAAAAATTTCTCAAATATTCTCATGGGGATAAGCGAAGAAATTTTAAATTCCAAGGAATGCATTGGGGGATTAAATGTGAATTAAAAATTCACATGGGGAATGGAGTGCCTTCTCAAAAGGAGAAAGTATTTAATAGGGTTAACTCAATTAAGTGATTAAGGTTGTGTAAGTACTTGATTAGACTAATTAATGACATGTTAAAGGCAAGTTCAATTTCACATGTGACTTGATGTGACAAGTCAAAGATCACATGGGGAAGAGAAAAAAGAATTTAATATTCCTTGGAAGGATAAAAGGAAAATAAAATTCCTTGAGAGGTTGATTAGGCTAGTTAGTGAAAGATTAGAGGAGGGTTAGATGGCTAAGAGATATTAGAGGCCAACTTGCAAAAGTTGGAGGATGTGACACATCCTAATAAAAGATTAGCCATGTGCACATCCTAATGATGAGATTAGAAGATGGATTAGGATTAGATAAAAATGATGGAGGATGTGACATGAAGGGAATTAAATAAATGGCATATTTATTTAATTCAATTGATGAAAAGGAGGATTAAAGAGATAAGGTATTTATTTATTAATTAAATACCTTAGGGATTTGGAATAATTAAGGATATTAATTAAATAATAGCGATATTACTTAATTAATGCAAATAAGGGGATGCTTAGACGAAGGGGGATAAATTTGGATAAATCAAGTGTCCAAATTTAGGTGTCTACATATACATCCATAAAAATTCTTATAAAATAAGCGTACATAGATGCATATTTATACATGTGTCACAGTGTCCTCAGGGTGATGGTCTACTATAAGAAACTCTAAAAATGAACTGATGTGACTAGATGAACCACCAGAATATCCACGTCCACCTGAACTAGGTGTGGCTTGATCAAGTCCATAGCATACTTGATCACAACTAGTACATATATGGGGGACAGGCCTCAACACTTCTGGAGCAATACATGAGATTGGGAGGGGAGACTGATGAAGGATGAATGGATGGGGGATTTTGATAGATAAGAGGATGAAGATGAAATGCAATCCAAATGCAATTTTTCCATCGTCGGAGCATTGATTTTTGCTATAGCATAAGACACAAGATTCTAGGGTATGAAGAACCAAGGTGGATTAGTGTCTAATGCATAAAACAAACATAACAAACAAGAAGGCTATCCCAACACCCCAAAGTCATGATGACCTTAGTTGGGCTAGGTATTGGGATAACCACAAGCACACAAGGATGTCCCAGCATAACACAAGACCTCAAGGATCTTGGTGGGTACTACATGAGACAATCGAGAAGACAACAACAAAGAAAATATCAAGATACGCCCCTATGTTGACTAGTCAAAGCACACCATGATATGATGGATCAAGGCGACCATGACAAGTAATGATAGGGAGCTCAAATGATAAAAAAAAGCCAAAAGCATCAACAGATCGCAATCAATTTCAAACATCCTTTGCCATAGGATCAAAGGGATGGATGGGATTGATGAGGTATGTTAGGAAGGATGCATCCTGTTGAGATTGATGATGGATACTAAACTAAAAGATCGGTATGACGCAGGATATTCGGAACCAATTGGTTCTGCTAATACAAGTGGATCGCATTTGTTAAGAACCAGCTAGATAAGGGCATAGTTTGATGACGTGACACAAGAGACATAACACAAGATAGGAGACAGACACATTCTAACAACCTAGGGGCTCGGGGGTAGATCAAAGATTAGTCTTGCCTATGTGAAAGCGTAGAGACTGTGTAGTTCGATAAAAGGCTGACGACGGACCATGGTGGAGACCTTGATGGATGGTAAAGATGGGATAGAGAAAATACCGATGATAGATGATAAAGGAGTGGATGGACAGAACCCTGGGGGCATATCAAATGATTGACCTTGCCTACGTGAAAGTGTAGGGGCAACGTAGTTCAACAAAAGACCAGTGATAGACAATGGATGAAGGATGATGAGATAACCCCAGATAAGGGGATAAGATGATTGGACTGACACGATGGGACATGATAGAGTTGTTCGATTGGATTGGAGGATTGTGACTACACAAAGCTCAGGGATGGGATAGTTATCCAAATCATCAAAAGATGAATTGGGAGGATGATATGATGGAGAGATACCAATGACAAGGGATTATAAGATGGGATGAGGAGAAGGAGATGAGGATTGGGAGATGAAAATGATTGGTTGGATTGGTAGAAAGGAAGATAAGGATTTGGATGAGGAAAAGGTGACCAAATGGATAGATGAAAATGGATGCTATGATGGAAGGATAGGAAGATAGGGAAGTGAGATGGATTTAGATAGGATGCATGGATAAGGAAGGGAGGTTGAGGGTAGCATGACAAGTGGTTAAGGAAGATAGATGAGTGCGAATGAGGATTAGGATAGTGTGCAAATGAGGGGGATGTATGCTAAGAGGTTCCCAAAGCATGCTTATATGCTTGCCCCTATCATTATCAAGATCACAAGGAGGATAGAAGGATTGGGATAAATGAGATATGCCAAGCAGGATGTGTAAGATTGGTAGGACGGAGGAGATGAACGAAAAGGATGTATACCAAGAAGATGGGTGCATAGCCGAAAGCGTAGCAGGAAGCATAGCGAATGGAGGGAATGGATATCAAGAAGTTTCCCCCAAGTGTAGATGGGGATTTACGCATGAAGCCTGTTTGCCAAGTTTTCATCATGGTACTTATCCATGGCGCTTGTTTGCCAAGTTTTCACCATTGGACAGATTATTTCTCTTTACGGTTTTATGTTTTTTATTTTTTTGATTTTTTTTTTTGTATTTTTTTTTTTACTTTTTTTACTTTTTTGGTTTTTTTGGATTTTTTGGCTTTTTGGATAGCATGCGGAAGGAGATGGATAAGGATAGGGAGGCTAATAAGTGGATTTAGAAGACATGCAATAAGGATATGGATGAAGGACTCAAGCATCAAGTTCCATATGAGGTATTAAGAGCTCATGTTCGAATCGACTGTTGGATGTTGGTACAACCTTATTAGGAGAAATGGATTATGCAAAAGGATGAATTAGAGGGATTTGATGGGGGAGATATGTGGGGTAATGGATGGGATGCTGAAAAGGGGATGGATAGAATGATGGGGTGGATTTGTGATGGGGAGATGTGTTTAGGACCAACATTGGCACATGTGGGGGTGGATGTGAAAAGATAAGAGGATTAATGGATGGATAATGTGGGGATAATGGAGGAGATGGAATAGTGAATTTTGAGACATAGGGACCCAAAATAGATTTAGGAGAGGGTGGATGAGAATGATTAACTTTTGGATGAGCAATGTTGGATGTTGTTACAGATTTTTCATTTGAAGGCATTGCATCTTTTTTCTTTGGGATCCACATGATTTTGATTTTTGCTTTGGTGGGCCTTTGTGGCCTATGGATTTTATTTGGATTTAGAAAATTCTTCTCTTCACCGTGTCTTAAAAGGGGACATGGGGAGCTTTAGATTCATGCAGATGTTTGGATTTATGTCTTTTTGCTTTAGTATCCAAAGTGCTTTTGATAGAAATGGGATGGGTGCAAGGATATGGATGATGTGGAGCAATGGAGGTAGGATTATGAGGATTACGTGTAGATGGAAAATGAGTAGGTATGTGCCTTTGTTGATCCTGATTAGGATGTTTATGATGGATGACATGGATAGGTGTTGGATGGATGAAAGGATGAGATGGAGGAGGTGATCTTGGGATATATGGACCCAAAGCATATGGAGTGGATGGAGGGACATAAGAACCCAAGATGGATGGAGCAGATGGAGCGGATGGAGGATGGGAGATGGGATGTAAGGACCCAAAATGGATGGAGCAGATGAAGGAGGAATATGGACGGTTGTTTTGAGGTGATACGATAGAGGAGGAGGGATGGAAGCATATGATCTGGAGGAGCGATGGGAAGAGCCAGAATTTCTTTTGGAAAAGGCTCATTGAGGACGTCTAGAGGTTGTACCAACATCTTTAGATTGTGAGTCTTGGGAAATAGGTCCAAGACCTTGCATGCGGATTTGTTCTTTGACTTGGATGGGCTCTAAAATACCTTGCTCATGAAGGCCAAGACCTTTTCCTTGATAGTTCATTTTCTTGAGCATGCGATCCGTGATAGGATTTGTGTTATTCTGAAAACATGATGCGAGTCTGTTATTAGGTGGAGGATGATGGGTGGTAAATACACTATGTTTTTCTTCTACGAGGAGGCCACCATGGAAGAATGTGAGAGTACCAAGGGGATATGCAAGCGATGTTGGGATAGTAGTTTTAGGAAATGATGGGGGATCATAAGAGGGAGATGATGGGGTAGCAACTTGGATGGGTGGTATCAGGAGAGGGATTAGGGGATATGATAGGATCTAGATTTGTGGTAGCGGGCTCATGTGATGGAGATGGGATCTTGAATGACAAGGGGATCATGGAATGGAATGGATGGGGGATTGTGATCTTAAGGTGGACTAGATGGGATGGTAGGATCTTGATCTGGAGAAGGGGATATGTTGGCATTCTTTGGATCAGGTTATTGGCATGACTCATCATGTGTGGGAGGCATGATAATGGAGTCTTGGTGGGACTCTTTAAGTGGGGAGGATGGAGGGATGGAGGATTTGATGCAGTCATCGGAATGGATTTTAGTGACACTAGGAGTGGGAGAAGTGGATTGGATTTGGGTGTCGTCGATGGGTTTGATGACTCTTGGAGTAGGAAGTGGGTGTTTAATGGATTCAGTAGATGTGATGGTAGGAGATGGGGGCTTAGTGGACTCAGAGGATGCGATGTTTTCGATGGTTTGAGTGGTGCGAGGGGTGTTATCATCAATGATAGGTATTGGGTGGAGAAGGGCATCATCACTAATGATCGTTGATGATGGGTTGGGATGGCACAATTCCACAACTTCAAGGTGTGGAGTGGGAGATGTCTTCTTTGTTATAAGTCCTTGGAGAACTTCTGAAATGAGAAACTTGCATACTCTAGGCTAAGATGGTGTGGTAGGAGTGGATGAGGGATTATGGATTAGTGGGGGATTAGGAATAGGGATTGGTGGAAAAGGATTAGATGGGGGAATGGGATTAGATGGGGGAATGGGATTAGGACTAGGGAATGGGATGGTGGATTAGGATGGGGAGATTGAGGTGGTGGATTGAGATAGGGAAATGTGGATGTCGAATTAGGATAAGTTGATGTGGATGTTGGATTAGGATGGGAAGGTGTGAATGTGGGATTGGGGTTGCATATTGGTATGGGAGATTAGGGTAGGGGCTAGATGCGGATGAAGGATTAAGATAGGAGGATGTGGACGGGGGATTAGGATAGGGGGATTGTGATGGCAGACTAGGGTAAGAGGATGCGGGTGTTGGATAAGAGGATGATGTAGATGAAGAATATGATGGATATGATGGGTATCCCTTGTCAAAGGTAGCATAAGGAGCACGATTAGGCATGGATGAAGATATAACAGGATAACTCAAAGGGGTGATTGGATTTTGGAAAGTGGGTGGAGAAAACTTACTAGCAATGATAGTGTCAAGGGGATCCATGTCACATTCTTCTTGATCGACAAGACTTTCGTTATCGTTGTTGATGTAATTAGGGTTTCCCTTTACCACTATTGATGGAGGATAAGGATTCATGATGGTGAAAGGATAAAGAGGATGGATAAATATTTTGGATGGAAATGGACTAAAGCTCAAATCAGGATTTAGGGCAAGCTCAGATCGGGATTCGATTAAAGCTTAGATTAGGACATTCATGCGATGGGATTGATTCTGACAATTGGATTTGATTATCAAAGGATGATTACGACACTGAATATGCTTTGAGATGGAAGTAGATTGATTGGATCAAAGGTGATTGGATAAGGATGCGATTGGATTGGATTGGATAAGATTGATCGATGGATTGGATAGGATGATGGAAGGGATTCAAAAACCCATTCAGAGATTACCCTAGGTGACTTAGGATACTGATTGATCAGATTAAAGGATAAATGGATGATTATGGCACCGAATCCACTTTGAGATTGAAAATGGATTGATTGGGCCAACGATGATGATTAACATAGGATGGATGACAATCTAAAGCTTTTTTTGATGATGACGATCAGATCAGATACTTTGGTCAATTTAGATAGTAACCTGAAGTTCAGGGGATTTGGATGGGGAAAACAATGATCTGATTGGAGAAATGGATGAATGAATACTCAAAATGAGTAAATGATTGATTGGAACAGATGAACGACTACTCAGAGTGAGTAATGACTACTCACAACAGATGAATGATTCTCGAAATGAGAAGATGAAAGTTTGGAATAGTTGAAAGATTACTCAGAATGAGTAAATGATTGATCGGGGTTGTTGAGGAGGGAAGGTATGGCTCTGGAGGAGGGTGGGTATGGCTCCGGAGGAGGGCTTTCTAGAGGGGATGCCCCGATCTCATAAGGAAAGGTTTATGATGGAATATTGAGAGAGAATGGTAGGGTATGCCCCCTCGAGGAGGTGGATGGGGAAGGAAAAGCGGCCCCGGGAAACTTCTCAAAAGTATGAAGTGGTATATGTCATTGGAAAGAGCACAAAAATTTGAGAAGATTGGCGCTTGAATGGAGGAAAACAGACAAACAATATACAAATGGCAGGGCATATATGGTTGTTTGTCAGTGCAAATCCGGCTGTCTGTCAGGTCAGGTCTGCCCTTGGATGGGTCAGGTCCACCCAAGGAGAAAAAATTGGTCAATTTTTGTTAAAATAGGCCTGCAAGGGGTGGGTCAAAGGTCAGGTCCGCCCAAGGAGCAAAAATTAGTCAAATTTGGTCAAAACATGCCTAAAAGGGGTGGGTCAAAGGTCAGATCTGCCCATTGATGGGTTAGGTCCACCCAAGGAGAAAAAGTTGGTCAAATTTGGTCAAAACAAGCCTAAAAGGGGTGGTTCAAAGGTCAGGTCTACCCAAGGAGAAAAAGTTGGTCAAATTTGGTTAAAACAGGCCTGAAAGGGGTGGGTCAAAGGTCAGGTCCGCCCATGGATGGGTCAGGTCCGCCCAAGGAGAAAAAGTTGGTCAAATTTGGTCAAAATAGGCCTGAAAGGGGTGGGTCAAAGGTTAGGTCCTCTCATGGATGGGTCAGGTCTGCCTATAGAGGTCAAAAATTTTTATAGAAGGGGGAAAATCTGGCTGTGCAGAGATCAGGTCCGGCTGTCCGTCAAGGCAAATCTGGCTGTCTGTTAGGGAAAATTCGGCTGTCTGCAGGTTTGACTTGACTTTTGACAAAAAGACTAAGGCAGAGGACTCAAAACACAACAATCATCAATCAAAAGGATATGGCTGAGTGAAATAAATCAAACAATCATTGGTTTCGCACAAAGAAGACAATTCAGACAATGCAAGCCTAATTCTAGTAGAAAGGGTATGGTTGAAAAAGTCTTCTAATCTAGGATGGACATGGTTACTAGGGAGTCCTTGATATACAACTGGTACGTGAGGCCCAAACCGTGAACACCAACCCATTACAAGCGTGAGTCGGGAACCTTAAAGGATCAAACCAACTCTTCACATCATCCTGATGCTTTGCCAATTACAATGTGGTTGGATTGAGGTACAACTTTCGCTCTCCCCCCTTTATATACCCCACTAGTACGCGTGGTTGGAATCGTCCCTTGGGGTGATGAAATCTCCAAGCAGGTCCCGCTAAGAAAAATAAAAGGGGTGGACTCAAAGGACATGGTAAGCTACGATTTCTCATCACCCAGGATCGCCAAATGGTGCAAGGGGATTGGATACGTCAAATAGCTCACCCAAAAACATGGCAAACAAGGTTAATTGGAACTTCCTAGTTAAACTATGTTTCTAAATTAGGGGTTAAAAACCCTTAAATAGCCAAAAAGATTGCTAAAAAGTGAAATTTTACCTTATGGAAATACTGTCTAGGGAAAATCCAGCTGTCTATGAGGGAAAATCTGACTGTCTATCAGGTCAGGTCTACCCCTCCATGAAATTTTTTCCAAAAACAACTTCTGAGGTCTGTGGAGGGCAAGTCTGCCCCTGGGAAAGGTCAGGTCCGCTTGTGGAGTGTAAGAAAAACTAAGTGTGGAAGCAAATCTCCTAACGTCAAAACCTTAGGGAAGAATGCAGAGATACCTTTAAATTTTATAATTACAGTCCAAATAAGATGCACTTGAAAGAGATAATAGAAATAGAGAATTAAACATAGACATATGAACACCAGATTTATGTGGGAAAACCCTTACGGGAGAAAAACCCACCACACCAAAAGAAGTCACTTTGTATTACAGTAATGGAGATTACATACAGAGATCAAACTTATCTTTCTAATCAAAATTACAACAGCTTTCACAATGACCAACCTTGTACAGAAGAATCCAATTACAATATACCTAGAATAGAATTCACACTAATCACCATTCGAACTATTTTCCTAACAATTGAACCAATCCTTCTAACCGAACTACTTCTGCAATCTCTGAGTATATCCATGACGCCCCTCTCTATCGAACTTCCTCTCAGTAACGGCCGCAACAGTCCAACTGCTAGCGGTTCCCATTTGGATTTTCTAATTGGTCGAATACAAGCCACATAGGATAGCCTTCACTCAGTCAAAGCGTTCAAACTATGTTGGCATTTCGGTGAGACACTAACCATGTCTCCCTGATGCCACAAAGTCAGCATTCGATATCACCAAGATTCCTTACTATCGGCAAGAGGTTACACCGAGTCCAGAAAGCTATCACTAAGACTTCACCTTGTCACCAAGACCTCATACCGATGATCATCACTTGTATCGCTATCGCCAAGACTTATCGCTATCAGTGAGACATCATACTGAAGCTCCAAAGTCACATAGACAATAGAATTCCCATCAGCAAGACTATCATCCTTCACTGAGAGATCATACTGAGCCTTTATGTTATATCGAAACATCCAACAGTCGGCAAGACTTACCGTTATCGCTGAGACATTACTCTGAAGTCTTCAAGTCACACAGCAATGTTCCACCATCGGTGAGACTTCGTTCGTCACTAAGACTTCATACCAAAGCCTCCAGGTTACCCTGATGACTCCAAATGAATACCTATCGGCGAGACATCTCCATATCAACAAGACTTCATATCAAAGCATATGAGTTACTCTAATGACCACATGTGTAACACCCTGTCGGCGAGACATACAATCTCGATAAGACTTCACACCAAGATAAGCCTTTCGGCCAAGGGTCTCTCCGACACCACTTGTTGCCCAGAGTCTCCCCAATATACGATAAGAGTGGCCTGTCAGCCAGAGATCTCCACTTCGCAGAGGGTTACAGCGATTGCCACAAGTCACAGCGACAAGTTCACTTAGAAAGATTGAAACAAGGTCTCAACAACCATAATTGTTCAACAAGGTTTCAACTGCTAGTCGTCCAGACACAAAGCATGTCACACTGACTTGGCTCTCTTAGAGGTTTCAGCCTATGGGATTGAGGCATATATTTCCAACATGGAGGGTGGGTTCGCCTGTCTATCAGGTCAGGTCCGCCCCTGTAGGTTGGGTCCACCCCAGGAAGGTCAAATCCACCCCTCTATAGGTCAGGTCCGCCCCTCTGTAACCTGTACCTACAAAAAGTAAAAAAATAGCAAATATGAAAGCAAGGGACCCATTTGTGGGTCCCACCGGGTGTGCCACAAATGTGATAGGGTGAATTTCAGTGCTAGAATACGAGCAGCAAACAAAAGAAAGCAAATAACACTAAAAACACTCTACACCTCAATATTAGTCTAGTTGGATTCAATACAAAATAAAGATGACAACGAAATGAAACCTTTTACCTTGTTTTGAATCAATCTTTTGGTTGGCCCTTCAATCTTTGGTGTTGTATTCTCCTTGGATGGCAAGAGATGCAAGCTATAAGATGGATTGAAAATGGATTAAAGTGGATGCAAGCATGAAAAATAGCTAAGTATGGATTGAGAAAAAAAAATTCAAGTGTTTGGCTACTATGAATGATCTCCCTCAAAATGAGAGAAAAGAGGGGGTATTTATAGAGATTTTGGAATTCTCTAAGGAAATGGATGGTCAAGATTGAACCACCAAGATCAAGATGTAGGGCTAAGGTGAGTTGAGAACTCACAAGCCCTCACATCTTGACATGTGGCATGTGATATGGCTTAAAAAAGATGATGTGTACATGAGGTGGAAGGATAGTACATGACATGGAGGTACTATATAGTACCTTGGGATTGGAAAAGATCTCCTCATAAAGGTCTTTGTCCCCATGTGGGTGAGAGGACATGTGGGGAATTAAAAATTCCTCAAATATTCTCATGGGGATGAGCAAAGAAATTTTAAATTCCAAGGAATGCATTGGGGGATTAAATGTGAATTAAAAATTCACATGGGGAATGGAGTGCCTTCTCAAAAGGAGAAAGCATTTAATAGGGTTGACTCAATTAAGTAATTAAGGTTGTGCAAGTACTTGATTAGAATAATTAATGACATGTTAAAGGCAAGTTCAATTTCACATGTGACTTGATGTGACAAGTCAAAGATCACATGGGGAAGAGAAAAAAGAATTTAATATTCCTTGGAAGGATAAAAGGAAAATAAAATTCCTTGAGAGGTTGATTAGGCTAGTTAGTGAAAGATTAGAGGAGGGTTAGGTGGTTAAGAGATATTAGAGGCCAACTTGCAAAAGTTGGAGGATGTGACACATCTTAATCAAGGATTAGGCATGTGCACATCCTAATGATGAGATTAGAAGATGGATTAGGATTAGATAAAAATGATGGAGGATGTGACATGAAGGGAATTAAATAAATGGCATATTTATTTAATTCAATTGATGAAAAGGAGGATTAAAGAGATAAGGTATTTATTTATTAATTAAATACCTTAGGGATTTGGCATAATTAAGGATATTAATTAAATAATAGCAATATTACTTAATTAATGCAAATAAGGGGATGCTTAGACAAAAGGGGATAAATTTGGATAAATCAAGTGTCCAAATTTATGTGTCTACATATACATCCATCAAAATTCTTATAAAATGAATGTACATAGATGCATATTTATACCTGTGTCACAGTGTCCTTAGGGTGATGGTCTACTATAAGAAACTCTACAAATGAACTGATGTGACCAGATGAACCACCAAAATATCCACATCCACCTGAACTAGGCGTGGCTTGATCAATTCCATAGCATACTTGATGAAAACTAGTACATATATGGGGGACGGGCCTCAACACTTCTGGAGCAGTACTCGGACCAGCTCCATAAAAAACTCCTCCATCATCATTGTCTCTATGCTCCCCACCCGTTATTGTAGAAGCATGTTGATCAAGGTCTCCTGCGAGTGTACTAAGGGAAACTAATGTTGAGACCATAGCTCGATGATGTACAGGTGTGGTAATCAGAGGACCAAGAGAAAAACAAGGGGTTGTGCATGCATAGGGCATTGGTGACCAACCCTTTCCCCTAACCTCTATTGTGGCATGTCGCCACCAACACCCTGAAATGATCTAAAATCAAAATAATTGGGCTTTTTCTCCAAAAAAAACTCTACATACAGTTTTCTCAAAAAATACAATGGGCACTCCCAATTATCATGTGGGGGACTATCAAAAACCATATACCATTGATCTGAAAAATATTCACTCATCTGCGGATGTATGCACCACCTCATGGATATTCTAGATTTGTTGGGTGGAATGGGTTGTCGAGTAATGGGGTCAAGAAAGTAGGGGGCTAGATGGGCTTTCGTTATTTTAAGGTCTAATATTTTTTTGTAAGAGAGACCGTCAGAATAAAATTATCTCATTTGTTCTCTCTCTCGTCGATGCCTATCAAGATCAAAATCGATCATCCTGATGGCATCAACAACGTTTTGCATCGCAGATGCAAAACATCTCACATGTAGACTCTGCATAGCATTGATTTAATTTTGTAAGGATGCAACTTGATCATTTATACGTGCTCTCAAGCAAGCCTCATCAGATTCCATAGGTGTTGGATGTGGCATATTAGGTGGAGGGGGAGGGGTAGGTAGAGGGGGAGGTAGAGGGGGAGGGGGAGGGGCAGGTGGATGTGGTTGTGGATGAGATGGTGGATGTATGATATCATCAATGTTAAAATCATCCATGATATGAGATATACATGTGCACCTACATTAAATCATACAAAATAGGATGTGCATACATATATTAAGATCATATATTTAATTGAAATAGGATGAGAAACATATATATTAAGATCATATATTTAATTTAAATGCACATATATATACATTGATTGAACTTGAGCATGTCCAACGAAATTCAAAATTTAACATGTACATACATTTAAAATAAAAAATATGATGCATAATTTGCATGCGTACAGATCATTAAACTAAACTATGTACATACATAAAAATTTCAAAATTTAAGAACTATATATATGCAAATTTTTAATACATGCATGTACATACTAAACAATAAACTTGAAGCATTCATAAGAGCTCATTTTATGTCTAACACACACACACACACACACACACATATATATATTACAATTTTTCAACAAGAGAAATCATGATCTAGTAGATAGTCATAAAATAAATACTATTATATATTATTCATTATAAGTTCATAAATTCCACCAAATTCATAAATCCATGTCACTAAAAATATCCATCTAGAACCAAAATCATAAATTCATGTCACTAAAAATATCCATCCAACCAAATTTATAAATTCATCACACAAAATATCCATTGTTCACCAAATTCATAAATTCATAACTATTTAAGATCATTGTCTTAATTTAGAAACTATTGTGGCTCTCTACTTCATCTCTTCATTTCTTTGTGTTTTCCTTTTCAGAATCAGAAGTTCTCCTCTCCTCCTCTAGCCATTCTTGATGCTCATCTAAGATCCCATCCATAGCCCTGACAACATCAACAAGGGTTTGCATCTTAGATGCAAACATCCTCACAAGAGGTGCAACACATTCTTCATTTTGAATAATGTTGATTTGATCTTGGATGGTTCTAACATTTGCATTGATTTGTGCTTGCAAACGAGCAAGTTCATTGATTTTAGGTGGTGGAGGTGGGGGGTTACGAGGTGGAGTGGGTGGAGGTGGAGGTGAAGATGGTGGAGATGGATGGCATGGAGGTGGATTGTGAATATTATTGAATGGATCCATGTGATCTTTAAGATATGAGTGAACCTGCATTAGATTTGTAATTTCAAGATGTAAGATACATGTTTATGAAATACCTTTAAACCATTCAATATAAATGGCCTTAAATAATTGAATACAAATGATAAAATATGTAAGCCTCATTTATGTCTAAGGCACATGTTACTTGAATGAAAATACAATTAACTATTAATATTATATAATCTTGCATGATCTTATTATTATTAAATTTGGTTGCCTTGGGCAACTTTGATCACCAAATTTTAAGAAATTCTTTGATCCCCTTAAGAAATGTCATATTGGGACCCCTTGAGAAATTGAATTACGATTTAGGGTGATAGGATGGCTTAAGGGGATCTACGTCTAGTGAGGTCCTAGGAGAAAATGACATGGCTCAAGTGAATTAAATTTGGTGAAGTTTCCCAAGACAACCAAATTTTATTAAGAGCCTTTAAAGAAAAAATTATGGCTTTAGGTTTTAGGGTTTATACTTTAGAGTTTAGGGTTTAGGGTAATAGGATAACTAAGGGGATCTAAATGTAGTAAGACCCTAGGACAAAATTACATGGCATTAGGGAATGAAATTTGGCGGAGTTGCCTAAGTCAACCAAATTTCATTAAGAACCTAAGAAAAAATGATGGCTTTAGGGTTTAGGGTTTAGAGTTTAGAGTTTAGGGTTTAGGGTAATAGGATAACTTAAGGGGATATATGTAGTAAGATCCTATGACAAAATTACATGGCATAAGGGAATGAAATTTGGTGGATTTTCCTAAGACAACCAAATTTCAATTTAAGGTCAGGTAGGACAAAATGAATGGTTTAGTGTTTAGGGTTTAGATTTTAGAGTTCAGGGTTTAGGGTTTACGAACTTAGGGTGAAGTTTTGGTGCCCCTTGGAATATAATGAACTTGCAAGTTAGTGAAGAACATTTTCTTGTGGAATAGTTGATTGAGATCTACTCTTGTTTCAACTGACCAACCTAGATCATGAAATCTCATTCATATTATAATCTTGCATGATCTTATTATTGTTAAATTTGGTTTCCTTGGGAAACTTCACCAAATTTAAAGAACTTCTTTGATCTGCTTAAGAAATGTCATATCGGGACCCCTTAAGAAATCGATGTACGATTTAGGGTGATAGGATGGCTTAAGGGGATCTACATGTCTAGTGAGGTCCAAATTTAGTCATACTGTGACCTCATTGGTTCCATCTAGCTCTAGGTCAAAAGTGTTTACCCCTCTAATAAAAAAAAGTATCATGTTAAAAATGAATCAATCAATACATATCACAAAAATAACATACATCTATCAAAACAAGTAAAAATTTCCTCCTACATTAGAGCATATCAAAATAAATATGAAATATTTTAATAATTATACTTGTAATCACTTATTAATAAGTTATATCATACATAATTTTAATCACATAATAAAGGAATAAATATACATATGTAGAAGATACAAAAATAAAAAAGAGGCTACTCACATGGATCTTGATCCTTCTAGAAAGTGCCTAGATTGGTATATTTCATGTAGGAATTTATGTAGGTGTTGGGACCTTCACCTCTCTCCTTGTATATTTCTAACAATCCCACTCACTCCCTCTATAGAATTATTTCCTTTATTATTACCTAGTTCTTTTAATCTTCTAAATTGACCTCTTATTTATAGGAGCATAATATGAATCCTCCTCTCTCTATTGTAATAATAGCCTAGTTCCTCCAACCTATCATCATGTACCTCCTCCCTTTCCCATGTAATAGGTGTACCTTAGGTGTTAAATGGTTCCATCTTGGTCTCCTTATTGATTCATTTCTATCCTTCCACATAAATCTATATAGTATCAAAATATAGGTAATTTTATGGTTATTGAATCTCTCTTAATTGATAAAGAATTCATTATGCTTGAGGATGGGTGGATTATTATCTAGGATCACATCTTAAAAATCCTATAGAGGTCATGGTATGTGTTTCTTAATACATATATTACCATACAAACCTCTTTCCATGTATTATCAACTCTCCTATATAATAGACACCTTACTAGATTTAAATTTCATATGATATATACCCAAGTGTTTTCAATTGGAATTGCTATAATTATACTTTTATGGTATTCTAGATATTCATAATAGTTTTCATAAATCTACCAAATAGACCCATTCTTGACATTGAACCTACATAATTTTAGGTATGTCCAATGAAAGAAACTTTACCCATAGCACTCTCACTCGCATTGTCCTATCTTGTGGATATAATAGAATAAAGTTTTCTTCCAGTGATTTAGATCCCTAATGATCATGTCTAAGTGTCATAGAGAGTGATCATCCACTCTTCATACACTTGTAGAAACCAAAAGGTTTTATATTATGTGTTCAAATAAGTGAAAACATTACAAAAATCTCTACTGGATGGTGACAACAGAGGTTTTGTTAAGGCAACCAAATTTCATTTTAAGGTCCTAAGACAAAATTCAAATGCTTTAGTGTTGAGGGTTTAGATTTTACAGTTCAGGGTCTAGGGTTTAGAAAACTTAGGGTGAAGTTTGGGTGGCCCTTGGAATAATTTAGACTTGCAAGTTAGTGCCAATTGGAATCGATTGTACGTGCTTGGATTTACGAATTTGAAAACAAACATTGATAAACTTTATGAATTTTAACTATTCTTTAACATATTGTTTTCTAATCTAATTATAATTTAACATTGAAACTAAAGTTTAACATATCATTTTTTCCATACAATCCAAATAAAATTTAAAACATTTAAGCAATGCAAATGAATTTTTTTGAGCTCGAAATTACCTAGTTTTTAAAATCAAAATGATTTGTTCGATTTCAATTTAGGGTTTTAACAAAAAAAATTGTTCCAATTTAATTTAGGGTTTCAATTTCTAAGCAATTAGGGTTTTTAATGCAATTTTTTCGTTTCAGTTCAAACTAGGGTTTTCAAATTCAATTTTTTCATTTGATTTGAATTTAGGGTTTCAAAAATCTTGATTATGGTTTCTAAATGCAATTTTTTATTTGATTTCAATTTCTAGGGTTTTGAAATGCAATTTTTTTTGTTTCATTTCAATTAGGGTTTTCAAATTCAATCTTTTTTGGTTTAATCGAACTATTTAGGTTTCAAAAGTTAAATTTTGTTTGTAAAACACAATTCAAGGTTCATTTTTTCATTTCTATTAAAAAATCTTTAGGTTTCATTGCATTTTTTTTATCTATTTCTACAATTACTCATTTCTACTATAACAGGAAAAAAAATGCTCAAAACGTGAAATAAATTTAAAAAACATTCTAAATTCACTTATTTTCTTCACAATTTCAATAAGAAATGGAAAAATGCAAAAAAAAGTGGCGTGGGCGGGTACCTGGAGCTATTTGTGGAGGTCATTGTCGCCTGTACTTGGGATCTCATCCGCTGCAAAATGAACTCTATTCATTTTTTAAAAAATAAATAGCATTATAAAATAGGATCCTGATTTCTACAAAACGGGATCCCGATTTTTATAGATCTGGATCCCGTTTTGTAGTAATCAGGATCTCGTTCCTTGTCCATTGGTTCAGGATCCTTTAGGAAACGAGATCCCGATTTTTAAAAAGCGGGATCTCATTTTTTATTTAGGCTCGGGATCTTAAAGCTAAACGAGATCCTAATTTTTAAAAATTGGGATCTCGTTTAGCTTTGGGATCCCGAGCCTAAATACAAAACTGGATCCCGCTTTTTAAAAATTGGGATCCCATTTATTAAAATCAGGATCCCATTTTTGCAATGCCGATTTCAATTTTTTGGCTAAGGCAAAAAACTTCCACATTTCATGGACTCAACTTTGTGCACTTGCCCTAATTTTATGTGCAACCTAGTTAGTTGACCATGGTTGATTTAACTCTTGAAGAGTTAAAAGCTGGAGGATTTGATTGATGATGATTAGAAGGTGATTTAGGATTAATTAATTAAAAAATAATTAATTGGAAGAGGTTAAGGGGTTTGGGGTATTTGATTTAATTGATTTTAATAAAATAAGAAGACTTAGGGGGATTTAATTAAATGTTTTGATTTAATTAAATCTGATGAAAATTAGTTAGAAGAAAGGTGAATTAATCAAAAAATTTAATTATTTGATTAATAGCTAAATTTTTTGTTTTTAATTAAATAATGTTGATTATTCAATTAATTGATCAATTTGAGATGATTTTAGAAGAACAGTGTTAGTTGATCAGAATCAAATATCTATTATCAATCGGGATATTTTACGTGTTTACAAATACAAGAGGATACAATCATGGGAAATCATGAAACCATAATTTTTCTTTTGATACTTCTCCTATTGGTGACAAAGGTGTCTTGGTGAAAGAAGATACAATCATTGAGAATCATGAAAGTCTTGTTTGTCCCTCTCCTTCTCCCACTTGGATATATACTATGACACAAGAAGATGAGATCATTGACACATTTCTTAACATTAATTTCCCTAGCCTTCATCCATCTTCCAACATCTCTCCTACTTCTAAGAATGCTTTAGTGAAATATGATGCAATCATGGACAATCATGACAATCACATTTGTTCTTCTACAAAAATCCCTTCTATTTGTGAAGAGGATATTTTGGTGTTACAGGATCCAATGATTAAGGGCTATAAAATTCCTATTTGTTTCTCTTCCCCTACCTCTCCTACTTGGGAATACATTATATGACATGGGGATGTAATTGTAGATAACCATGATAATCAAGTTTTTTCTTCTCCTAATATTTCTCCCAGCTATGAAGAAGATATTTTGGTGTTAGAAGATACACTCATTGAGAGTCATGAGAATCTTGTTTCTCCCTTTCCTAATAATCCTAAAATTTGGAAAGATCTATTTGAATGAAAGGATCCAATCATTGGTAAGCAAGAAAATCATAGTTATTATTCTCTTGATGCTTCCCTTACTTGTGATGAAGCTATCTTACAAAATCTAATCATGGAATGTGATCTTGTTTGCTTCTCTCCTAAAAGCTCTCCTACTAGGGAAGATATCATGGTGCAAGAAAATTATAGAATGGTACATGTCTTTCAAACAATAGTAATGTGGCTTCCTTAGATAAAGATGATGAAGTGACATTAAACTCCCCTTCAGTGAGAGATCATGAAAATAAGGACAAGTATTTTGAGGTTACGCACATTAGATATCCCTTGAAGTGATCTCTTGAGCCACTTCTTACCATCTACCCACCTTCACATCAACTTCAAGTTCAAAATAAACTTGTGCTTATCTTAGAACCGCCTACAAGGAAACTTGATAGTAACAATGTTTCACAGTAGCTAAGTTAAAATAACATTGCTCAAACATATAATACAAGGAACAATAGGAAACCACAAACCACTCTCACTTCATTACCATTACCTCAACGTATCTTGCCTAGTTCTCCTCATTTTACTTTACAAAGTGGAAAGGAGTATGATCTTGTTGAAAAACTTATAATCCTGCTAAGATATCCTTATGGGATCTTATTAAAGCCTCACCTAACTACCATACTATGCTTCAAAAATCCTTACAACAAGTTGTGGTTCCTCCTAATACAAATCCAAATGATGTGGCAGCCCTAGTTCAAGGAATGAATGTGGTTAATCTAGATATTATTTTTCACCAAAGCAAGTTTCCCTCCTTGGAAGTTCAAAAGTAATATCAAGCTTTCATGATCATAGTCGTTATTAATAGGAAAGGAATAAAGAGAACCCTTGTTGACAATGGCTCAACCCTTAATGTGTGTATTGTGAACCTTTTGTATAAGATTGGAATCGATAAGAGTAATATTAAAATTGAATCATTGTCCATTCATGGATTTGATAACATAGGAAAACAACCACTTGGCGTGATCAGGTTACTTTTTACCATTGGAAAGGCCACATTGCAAACTATTATCCATGTTATGCCTCACGATCTTTCATATAACTTCTTTTAGGTAAACCATGGATTTATGAAATGCATGTGGTGCCTTTGACTCTTCATCGTATAATTAATTATGTCTACAACAACAAATTATATAAAATCAAAAATGATCTTGAGCCTTATAGTGTTTTACAACTTGAGAAAGACAAGAAAAATCCTTTGAAAACATTGACACCAACTACACAAGTGGAACCTGTGTAAAAGAAAGACAAAGAAATATATATTGAAGAAATCACAAAGCTATTGGAAGATGATTGAGGTTCCTTGGATTTCACACCTACATTCATGGGTGAATACAAGATCACAACAAAATTCTAAAAAGGGAAAAGAAAAAGTGGCAATGCCAACACAAAATTTGGAAGAACCATCAAAACCATCCACTTCAACCACTTTAGGAGAACAAACAAATTACACAACAAAATTTGATGAAGTTGATTACGAACAACCACCGAGTCCAAAAGAAATGAAAAATCTTTATGGAAGAGGTTATTAGCTCTTGAAACAATTTGGTTATAGTGGAAAATGATGTGGTGCTAGAGAACAAGGTATATGTGTCCGTATAGAGCCTAACACACAAGAAACAACTAGTGGCCTTGGTTATTGTCCTTTGAAAGAAATGAAAGCATCAAAAAAGCCTTCACTCAATATCAACTCTCTTACAAAAGATTCTTCCAATACAACTTTCAATTTGGTGCATCCTGAACTGATAGATACTACATATGGGAATATCTCATTAGATATGCATCAATTTGATACTTTGTCAGCTCATTATAACTAGTAACATTAGTTGTTGCTCCTTGTCATGTGGTAGTTGTAATATCATAGTATATTCACTACCATGCATGAAGGTATAAACTTGGATTTATGTAATCATATTTTCCTTTTGCAAGGAGCAGCATTCCATCATCCATTTTTGGATCACCTTTTGTCCTTGGGGGGTAAGGGGTTAGGTAGCCTTATCCTAGTTTGACACTTGATGCTATCCCTTTGACTATTTATATGCCTTCCATATATATGGATCAAGATTGGCATGCAAACAACCTGCTATAGGTTGACTTGCATGTGCCTTACTATTCTTTTTCTTTGTTTTCTTTTTCATGTTCTTTGTGGGATTGCATGCGTGTAATGTGATCTCCCCGTACTATTATGTTTGATCTATTTGTCTTCATTTGCATTCCTCTATTTGTACCTACATTCTTCTATATGACATAAACATTTATCTTTTATTTTGTCTTGTATTTTCCTTTTTGGGATGACACAAGGCATCGAGACATTTAGGTCTCTTCCGTATTGAACCAAAAGATTTTTCTTTTTTTTTGCTCACTATGTGTCATTCTTCCTGTTCTATGAGTATTTGAGGAATGATGACATTTTCAAGCTCTATAATATCATTGTAGAAAAGATATATTGACTCTGAATCCATGGATCCCTTATGTATTTTGGGATTTCATTTTGGGGGTAACCCCTTCCTCTCTCTTTCATGACGAAGCTTCATCCGAGAACATATGAATTGGCATAGGGTTTTCAAAATAAGCTCCCATGTCTTCTTCATTGGCTACTTTAAAGAAAATTTCTCCCAACAATGGTGCTATCAATTTTTTTAAAGTGGAGGCATACATTGGCATCTTCATGTTTCATTATGTGTGTTATGCCTTGCATAACCACCCCATTTTATTCTGGAACAAAATGGGTCCCCCTGCTCTTTTGGTTTCTTTTCCTTTGTTATTTTCTTTGCTTTTGGGAGTTCTTCTATTTTCTATTTTATTTGTCTTCTGGTTTTGTCAAATTTTGGTTCTGTCTCAGCTTGAGTTAGTTTTCTTCTTGCTAAGAATTCAATGAAATAATTATAAGCTTTAGTTGATTCCATTATAATGTATCTTATGTGCTTCTAAGGACTAATGGGGACTCTATTTTGCAGGATCAAATCACGCACATGATGATATTTGCAAAGGGGGCTCAGTTGGAATGCTTTCCTCAATCCATTTGGTCATAACTTTCCTTGAAGAAGAAAGTTGGCAAGACCTTGCAGATTGTCTTGCTGACTACCAGTGCATTATGTCGATAAGCGTCTATGTTTCCTATCGGCAAGACCTCAGGGAGGTCATGATGATCCAAGTTCACATGCAGAGTCCCATCGGCATAACAATCTCCTTCGAAGAAAGGTCTGGGTGAGGCCTTAATGTCTCACCGATCGGCGGCTAGGGGATCCATACATCGGTGGGAGATTTTCTCTTTGCCAGGAAGTCTCGACGAATACATTGGGTCTCGCTGATAAAGAAAAATAGGATCTCTTCAACAAGAGGTCTTTCCGATATAGAATGGGCTTAGGGAGAAAACAAGAGGGTCGCTATGATGTCTCCCCGACCTCAGGATGTCTTGCCAACCAATGAACAACTCAGCAAAAGAGAGGACCTCGGTGTGAGGTCTGGGCGAAAAAAGGAAGTATTGCCGACATGAAGGAGCCCGCTGAAGAGTAAGCAGCATCGGGATAGAAATTTGAGCTCGCTAAGAAGTCTCGGTGACCCAGGAAGGTCTTGGCGATGGAATCAAGTGAGCTCAGGGAGAAAAAGGAGAGGTCGACAAGAAGTCTAGCCGAAGCTCGAGGGTCTCACCGATATGAAATTTGAGTTCAGCGAGATAGATTTGTTTCAGGGATATGTCTCCCCGACAGTTGGGATTTTCACCGTAGGGTTCCCCTTTTGGTATAATGTCTCACCGAAGAGTGAAGGTCACACCGAAGCAAAAGGAGCTCAGGGAGAACAAGAGGAAATCGGGGACACTCCAAACGAATGAAGTGCCTTCGCTATGAAGTCTCACCGACCTGATGGGGTCTTGCCGATACAAAAATGAGCTTGGGGTAAGAGGTCTGACCTCACTACGATGTCCTACCGACTATCGATTGTCATGCCGATGGTTGCTAAAAGTGATATAATCGCATCAGGGAGACACGCTTAGTGTCTCACCAACATGCGATGCCATTCGAACCACCTTTGACCGCCTGAGAAGCTCACGTGGCCTAGGTCTGACCAATCAGAAGAGGCTAAGACGACTGACTGGTGACAATTTGACCGATTCACTATTCCCACGAGGGAAAATCGACAGAATGCAAACCAGATGGATTCCTTCTAAGATCCAAAGGTGATGGATTGACTCGGGTAAAATTTCAGATCTAAAGGGAGACCCGATGGTGCTTCTTAGGATGGTCAACATGCAGAAAGGTCTGGGACATGAAGGAGGCCGAAGGAAAGAGGCAACCATGACTCACAGGGAAAATTGTAGTGACCGCTGGTGGAGACAGACCAGTATTAATGGTGATGTTTTGGAGCATTCAAGGAAGATTTTAGAAAGATTTCGAGTATGGACACAGAGATAGAGGAGTTAATGTTGCAGCTACAAAAGATCTGAAAGCTTCTTCTGAGGACATAAATCTTTCATCGGCATGGACAACAGGGCTTCACATTGAATGCAGCATTGACTCTCTTCAGAAAGATCTAAGAGCCAACCTTCTTGCAACCAAGAAGATATTTTGTAATCCCTAATATAGGGGGACGACGCATTCTTTTTGAGGCATTCTGTATATAAGTCATTCTTGCCTCTTTCTAAAAGAGGAGAAAGTGGTAGATAGAGAATTTCTACGTTAGGACTTCTAGGGGTAGAGTAGAACTGGTAGTTAGGAGTTCGATTAAGTAGAAGACCAATGTATCTGTCAGTTTTCTTAGTGTAAATGGAAACAATTTGGAGCCACAGATTTTCTGTACACTGGTGATTGTGCCAGATTTGTAAATGTTGCTTATTTGTCTCATTGACAGTAGAAGCAGCCAGATCTTAATCTACTTCATGTTGTGTTCCAGAATGGTGTTTGTCTTGAATTAATCATCTGATTTAAGAAGCTTTCAAGGAATGAAGTTTGGTTTTTATGTTTTGTTTAAATGGTAACTTGCAATCTGCTGTTGAAATCAGCACTGTGAATGAATGAAACTGTGTGTTAGTCACAAGTTAATTTTGTTCTACAGTTTTAGTTAGGAATTCCTTGGAAGGTGATAGGTCTAGTTAATTCAGATGAAGTATCATTCTTTTCTATTCCAAAGCCCTGATCCATCTTTTTCTGTTTATTTAAAACCCCTGGTTATAATAGGTTTAAATTCATGCTTGATCTTAGAACAATCCAGAAGCTCAACACCAACAGAACCCTTGAACATTACTGTTACATTGACCACTAAGGGACATTAGCACAGTTGAGAACCAACTACAAAGACCTTGGGAGCTAAGATATCCATGTTTTGTCTTTCTCTTTCAAGAGAAATAGGATAGCAATATTTTGTTTGCATGTTTATTGTGCCAAAAGGATCGTCAACGGAAACTAGCGCTAGAGGGAGGGCCCCTTGAGAAAATTTTAGATTGTTTTGAGTTGGATTGGGTTAGGTCTTGGAAGACCTAGCTCCGATGGGTAGCCCTTTGTATATACCAAGATTTGTCCATGAAATCCCTAGTCACCTGTATGATCGGCTTCCTTTATTTTTCCCTAACAATGGGAAAAATGCTTCTGAACATGTCGAAACTTGCAGGCGTATTCTCATTTGTCTCCAGATTCAGCATCAGGATATCATGTATCAATTATTTGTCAAAACACTACAAGGTACATCAATGCAATGGTATGATAATCTTCTACCTGATTCTATTTGTTCATGGACAAAATTTAAAATCTCATTCTTAGATTAGTTTGATCCTCATGCTCTATTCCCATTACATGAATTTGCAGCTACAAGAAGGAGACCATTGGAACAAATTTATCAATTTAATCACAGATTCTTGTTTATGTATCAAAGGGTTCAATCTTTAGGTTTGGTTGTAGATGATCATATACTGATAGAACATTATTATTGGGGTTTAAACCTTTCATTTGCAACCAAAGTCAAAGGTTTTGGTTGGGCTACATCCTTGCATGATGCATTGGAAAAATCTCTCTTATTGGCACAATTTGGATGTGACACTAGAAATTCAGATAGCCAAACTCAGGGTTATAGTCCTCTTGTGCTTGCAAACTACCATCGTCTGCAGCCTTATGCCACTTCACCCACCATCCCTACCCAGGTGCAATCATTCTCATCAAGCAGCTACAACCTTCCTAAGGTTCCAAGCACTACATTCCCCAACACCCCACATCAGGTCAATCACACACAAGACCACTGGGAGAACTCATCCCTGCAAAATCCGATCACAGAGTTAACTACTCCACTCATCAATGAGGGTGTGACCATATCATCTCTTTTCAGTCATCTTCCAAAGCATAGTTCATTGCACCCCAATGAAGAGGATGAAACAACTAGCATGCATGAAAATGATAATCAATTCATCCAAAATGACAAGAGTGTGTGAGGAGATTTAATTCTTCCCTATCTTTTGATGACCTTGATCCTGGAAGTGAGATGGATTCAACAACTAATGAAACTCCTCTACCTAGTGCAGACCTGATAGAAGTGGAGAATGGATTCATCGATGCATTCATAGATGCTTCATGATGGTGAATGAGGAAGAAACACACTTTGGTGGGTTAATGCAAGAAGATGAATCTACTGATTTAAGTAGTGAACAGATTGAAACAAATAACACACTTCAAGATGAGATTGCTAATGAACCTGGTGGTCAAAGACAAGGACTTAAATTCCAAAATGAAATCTTAAGAGAAGAAGTTCAAGTAGAGGTGCAGATCAGTCAAGTGCCCCCTGAAGAAAGTCATGACGGGGTACATTTGGATGAAGCAGAGGAATGCCAAGATAGCGACCAAGAGGCTATCTCAGAAGTTGAATCTCTTCAATATGACGAAGAGAATGAGACCAGGGAGTGTTTTCCTGATTTTGGTTTTGTTTACTCAAAAGTGTTGGTTGAGGAATATGAATTGAGAGAGTGTTTTCCTGTCCCTGACTCCGTGCATTCAAATGAGTTCGAAGGAAATCATTGTTCACCATGTGCCAGTATCCCTGACATCAATGGTGATAAGTTGGATGCAGATTCTCAAACCTTTGAGGGTGGCAAGTTTCAAAAGAATGTTGAAAGTGAGACTTCATCTCAAGAAATTCAGAAAATATTTTACTCTATGCCCAAGATGAATACAAAGATGTTGGTGAGTGAATATCCTAACTGCAAGACGAACCTTGATTCAGTGTTGTTCCATGAGCTAAGACCTTGTGAAGAGGAGATCATACACCACAAGTCTACATTAGCAACTAGAAATCTTCAGAATCAGGTGGTATCCTTTCGTTATCCTCTGTGTTTTAATAATTTTTAGTTTGATTATGGCGTAGAGGATAGTAAAACCTGTTTGTGGGTAAATCATGACAAAATTGAGAACCCACAGCTGATAATATTTCAAGATTTTCCCTCATAATGAACTTATTGCCTATAAACTTCATATTTCTGAGTATAAAGATAAATTTTCTAGGTTTAGAACTGTGCCTAGTAAGTTAAGATTGCTACACATAATGAAAAATCAGTCAATTCAATGTACAATTTTTTACAGTTATGTGTTTATAAAGCTCAACTTTGGAGTTAGTTTAGGATTAGGGTAGGTTAGTGTTGGTCTTTGGTTTAGTTAGTTTTCTTTTGTTCTGTTGTTTTATTTTCTTTCATGTCCTCTTGTTTTTCTGCATGTAAATAATCTTTGCTTGTAAATAACTCGATCCTTTATGTAAATAATTTTTTGCTCTTTGTGTAAGTAATTCACTCTTTGTTTGTAAATAGTTTGTTGATTTTTTGTTTGTCCTTTTCTTTCTGTCTTTCTGTTTCCTTTGCTCTTTCGATTTATTTTTTGTTTTGTTTTGTTCTTTGGGGTTTATCTGTTCTTTCCCATCTTAGAATGGTGGTTGTTATCTGAAGCATACTTTGGTCATTAGGAGAGAGGTGGTTTAGATATTTTCAGGCTTTCTGATGGGGTAATTTTTTCATAAACTTTTGTTTTATGCCCATTGTCAATAAGAGTTGTGGAACGTTTTGAAAACAAGGTGCAAAGTAAATAACCTTCATTAGCTCCTTTGAATCTATCACAAATCAATAAGATCATCTCCTCTTGTAATGGTATATTTTTCCTAGGGTGATAGTGTTGTAAGATTTGAGTGAAAAATCCAATTTCCAAGTGTTGTTATGAGGTCCATGGTAGTTTTCAACCCAGATCAGATGTTAAACATCTGACATATTGAAAAGAGAATTAAATGAAATAACTGAAACTCTATGAGAAAAAAAGAAGAAGAAAGAGAGAACTATTTAAAGAGAAAGGAAGACTCAATATGAATGGGTGATTCCAGTATCTCTACCGGGGCTATGGAGGCCTGACTGGCAGTAGAGCAATGCTGTGAGAAAACTAGAGGTATCTCCGTCGGGGCTATGGATGCCTGACTGGTAGCGGAGCAATGCCCAGGATATCATTGCACGACAACTAAAGGGGATCAACTCATGTAGCTCAAATCTTGCACATTATTGTTCGAAAGATGAATAAAACTTTATGAAAGGATGATGCACTATCAAGCACACACATAGATTCAGGGGTAGCTAGTGTTGATTTTCATTTGAGATCCTAGCTCAACCTTGCTTCTTATAACTGACCCAACTGGAGTTGTAAGGTTCATGAACCAGGAGTTCTAGGTAGCTAAATCCTTCAGTTTCATGAAAATGGTTAAACCATTTTCCCAGCCGAGTCGCCATTTGTTATGCCTTGCATAACCACCCCATTTTGTTCTGGAACAAAATGGGTCCCCCTTCTCTTTTGGTTTATTTTCCTTTGTTATTTTCTTTGCTTTTGGGAGTTCTTCTATTTTCTATTTTATTTGTCTTCTGGTTTTGTCAAATTTTGGTTCTATCTCAGCTTGAGTTAGTTTTCTTCTTGCTAAGAATTCAATGAAATAATTATAAGCTTTAGTTGATTCCATTATAATGTATCTTATGTGCTTCTAAGGACTGATGGGGACTCTGTTTTGCAGGATCAAATCACGCACATGATGATATTTGCAAAGGGGGCTCAGTTGGAATGCTTTCCTCAGTCCAGTTGGTCATAATTTTCCTTGAAGAAGAAAGTCGGAAAGACCTTGCAAATTGTCTTGCCGACTACCAGTGCATTATGTCGAAAAGTGTCTATGTTTCCTATCAGAAAGACCTTAGGGAGGTCATGGCGATCTGAGTTCACATGCAGATTCCCATCGGCATAACAATCTCCTTTGCAGAAAGGTTTGGGCGAGGCCTTAGTCTCTCACCGACCAGCGGCTGGGGGATCCATACATCGGTGGGAGATTTTCTCTTCGCCAAGAAGTCTCAGTGAATACATCAAGTCTCACCGACAAAGAAAAATAGGATGTCTTCAGCAAGAGGTCTTGCCAATACAGAATGGGCTCGGGGAGAAAACAAGAGGGTCGCTATGATGTCTCCCTGACCTCGGGATGTCCTACTGACCAGTGAAAAACTCAGCAAAAGAGAGGACCTTGGTGTGAGGTCTGGGCGAAAAAAGGAAGTCTCGCCAACATGAAGGAGCCCACTGAAGAGTAAGCAGCATCGGCGTAGCAATTTGAGCTCGCTAAGAAGTCTCGGCGACCTGGGAAGGTCTTGGCAACGGAATCAAGTGAGCTTGGGGAGAAAAAGGAGAGGTTGACAAGAGGTCTAGCCAAAGATCGAGGGTCTCGCCGATATGAAATTTGAGTTCGGCGAGATGGATTTGTTTTGGGGAGATGTCTCCCCGACAGTTGGGATTTTTTCCAAAGCGTTCCCCTTTCAGTATAATGTCTCGCCGAAGAGCAAAGGTCACGCCAAAGCAAAAGGAGCTCAAGGAGAATAAGAGGAAATCGAGGAGACTCCAAACGAATGAAGTGCCTTCGCTATGAAGTCTCGCTAACCCAATGGGTTCTTGCCGATACAAAAATGAGCTCGAGGTAAGAGGTTTGACCTCGCTATGATGTCCTACCGACTAGCGATTTTCATGTCGATGGTTGCTAAAAGCAATATAATCGCATCGGGGAGACACGATTAGTGTCTCACCGACATGCGATGCCATTTGAACCACCTTTGACCGCCCGAGAAGCTCGCGTGGCATAGGTCTGACCAATCAGAAGAGGCTAAGAGGACTGACTGGCGACAGTTTGACCTATTCATTGTTCCCGCAAGGGAAAATCGATAGAATGCAAACCAAATGGATTCCTTCTGAGATCCAAAGGTGATGGATCGACTCAGGTAAAATTTCAGATCTAAAGGGATACCCGATGGTGCTTCTGAGGATGGTCAATGTGCAAAAAGGTCTAGGACATGAAGGAGGTCGAAGGAAAGAAGCAACCATGACTCACAGGGATAGTTGTAGTGACCATTGGTGGAGGTGGACCAGTATTAATGGTGATGTTTTGGAGCATTCAAGGCAGATTTTAGAAATATTTCGAGTATGGACACAGAGACAGAGGAGTTAATGTTGCAGCTACAAAAGATCTGAAAGCTTCTTCTAAGGACATAAATCTTTCATCGGCATGGACAACAGGGCTTCACATTGAATGCAACATTGACTCTCTTCAGAAAGATCTGAGATCCAACCTTCCTGCAACCAAGAAGATATTTTGTAAGCCCTAATACAGGGGGATGGCTCATTCTTTTTGAGGCATTCTATATATAAGGCATTCTTGCCTCTTTGTAAAAGAGGAGAAAGTGGTAGATAAAGAACTTCTACAGTTAGGACTTCTAGGGGTAGAGTAGAATTGGTAGTTAGGAGTTAGATTAAGTAGAAGACTAATGTATCTATCAATTTTCTTAGTGTAAATGGAAACAATTTGTAGCCACATATTTTCTGTACACTAGTGATTGTGCCAGATTTATAAATGTTGCTTATCTATCTCATTGACAGTAGAAGCAACCAGATCTTAATCTACTTCATGTTGTGTTCCAGAATGGTGTTTGTCTTGAATTAATCATCTAATTTAAGAAGCTTTCAAGGAATGAAGTTTGGTTTTTATGTTTTGTTTAAATGGTAACTTGCAATCTGTTGTTTAAATCAACACTGTGAATGAATGAAACTGTGTGTTAGTCACAAGTTAATTTTGTTCTGCAGTTTTAGTTAGGAATTCCTTGGAAGGTGATAGGTCTGGTTAATTCAGATGAAGTATCATTCTTTTCTGTTCCAAAGCCCTGATCCATCCTTTTCTATTTATTTAAAACCCCTGGTTAGAATAGGTTTAAATTCATGCTTGATCTTAGAACAATCTAGAAGCTCAACACCAGCAAGCCCCTTGAACATTACTATTACATTGACCACTGAGGGACATTAGCATAGTTGAGAAACAACTACAAAGACCTTGGGAGCTAAGATATCCATGTGTTGTCTTTCTCTTTCAGGAGAAACAGGATAGCAATATTTTTTTTGCATGTTGATTGTGCCAAAAGGATCTTCAACAGTGTGATTCTTTCTTCTTGTGATGTTTCATTTTCTTGGTGGTTTCATTGAGTTTGATGTCCTTCAAGAGCGTGACATTTCTTAGCATACGACTTTTCCTCTTAGTGTCGATGCTACGTATGTCATTCCCTAAGTTGTGATTCTCTCATCCTAGATTATTCCTCTCTTGGAGACATTAGGCACGATGTTCCCTAAGAAGAGACCTTACATGAACTAAGTAAAATCCCTTTGAACAAAACCTTATGTGCATTTTGTTCATAAGTGTTTAGCATAATACGTGTTAACCTTGTGAAGCTTGAACCCCTCCCTTCAAGGCCACCAAGCATAACATACATTACTTTCCAGTGGAGCCTTTCCCTTGTTCATGAGTTCTTAGCATAATGCTTGAAGTTCTTCTAGTGCCTTATTGAAGTTTTCAAGAGGATAGCTTTGATATGGTATGGAAGCCTAATAATATTCTCTCATTTTCCACCCATTGGGGGCTCACGTAGTGGATAACCTGAGGTTGCATTAGCCCAGAGTGAGTGCGCGCCTCGTTTGCATAATGGACATTGAGTTCTTGTGAACATTCCTAGACAAATAGCCAAGACGTGTACACATCGCGTTGGATAGTTAAGACTTGATCCTTCTCCTTCCTTTGGAAAAAAAATTTAGACATGTTCCACATCAAATTGGATAGTCGAAGATTGATCCTCCTGCCTTTTCTTTTAGGTCTTTGATGTAGTATGATTGAGTATCTTTGTCATTGTTGCATACATGTTGCTTGAATGTCTACTTTAGTGTGAGTTTGACACAAGATCATCCTCTCACTAAAGTGGGGGCTAAATGTAGTGTAGAAAAATGTATCCCTTTACATTTTCACACATAATTAGGAATTAATATTAAAAGGAACTTAATTATGCCTTAATTTAGTGTTTTAATATGCATTTTACATACTCACATTAAGTTTAGGGCCCTGTTAATTAAAATGGACTTAATTGTGTCTTATTTTTTAGTGTTGTAGAGTGTACCTTTACACTTTCATAGTTATTTAGGGATCCCTTAATTAATTGAGGTTAATTTTCCTTAATTGGGCCCTTTAATTCAAATCCAAGCCTAATTTATTACATTTACCAAAGAGGAAACCCGACATTCGTTAATTCCTAAACATAACACTTCTCATTGAGCAATGTGTGTCCTAGGTGAGTGACCTAGGACCCATTCGCCCATGGGAAAATGGGTCCTCACTTAGGCCTAGGACCTAAATTTAAATTATTATTTTGGTGGTATTTTAACAATTTCAAATGCATATTCACATGTCGGTTTGTGTTATTTTAATTTTGGGAAATTAATGTTACTTAGGTATAAATATAAGGTCATTTCACTAAGTTTCATCTAAGAGTTTTCAAGCAAGCTAGAAATTTAAAGTTATCTTGAGAGTACTTTCACAAGAGCATTTCAAGAGCAATTCAAGACATTCAAGAGTAGATTTAGTGAAGAATTATTGCAGCAATCAAGGTCCAATTGTCATGTCAAATTCTTCTTGCATCATGCATGTTATTGGAGCTAATATGTTGATATAGAGTTCATGATCCATTCAAGCATTCAAGGCATTGTTTCAAATCAAGATTCAAGATCAAGATCCACATCCATTGAATCCATTTCATGCAAGTTTCATACCTTCATTCCAAGGTTTATCCAAGAGTTTGGTGAGTTGTGACATTGAGTTGTTTGTTTGTCATTTCTTTCATCCTATTTTGTTTCATTACAAGGTTTAATTACCAAAACGGGGTTTGACCAAGGAAAACCCCCATTCACCCAAAAACAAACATTTTTCCCTCTCTTTGTGTGTTGTAAATTTGAGGTTGAGGAAATGCTGAGGATCTCAAAGTTGCAAAATTGCAAAGTTGCATTTGTTGTCACCATTTTTGTCATCTCACGGAAATTCAAATCCAAGATTTATTTTTTACTATCTGATTGTGAAAATCGGGAATCTGGAAGTGCAGACATAGGAACAAAGGACCCAAAAAAATATTTTAGAGAGCCCTACCGAAGACCCATTCACCATAGGGTGAATGAGTCCTCAGACAACTTTTGAAAACACCATTTTTTGAGAGGTACACAACATATATCTAATCCAGATCTGCCAGAAGATTTGTAGGTTCCATCAGTTTTATGCATAATCTACCAAATCCAATTTATAGACAACATTTTGGAGTTGATTTTCTATTTTTAATCTTTCTCCCCAAAGTGTTGTTTGACATAGACCCCTGTCCTAATGTGCAAAAATGGAAATTGTGATATTCCTCAAAGAATTCAATCACCTAAGGGTTGAAAGTGAATTTTCACTTGAAGGATCTCATTTCCTGAATGAAATAGAAGAATAGGTAGGTTCATTCACCCCATTTTTCCCTTTCTATTTATAGTAATTTTGGTGAAACATTCTAAATTTAGTATAAAACCCTATATGTTTGAACCCTAACCCATTTTTTTTGTTTCAAATAATAACACCACTTACAATTTACCTACAATTGTTTTATTTTAGTACTTTTAATTCATTTTAATTCTTTTCCTTCATTGTTACTATCTATAGACACTAAAAATATATTGATTGACATCGTGCATTCGATCCTGACTTACTAACATTGTTTCTTCTTGAATCATTCCTCGGTCTAACCATTTAATCAAATTCCCCTATCTGATTAAATTCATCAATATTCGTCTCTTAATTAAATAATTCATTTTGTCTAATTAAGTCACTTTCTCCTGTTAATTAAATCAATCCATCTAATCTAATTATCCCTATTTAATTAAATAATCAATTTATTTGATTAAATCTCCAAAGTCTATCCATTAAATTAAATAAATTAAAACCTTATTTGATTCAATCTAACACCATCCCTTTTAATTAAATAAATCAAAATCTTTATTTAATTAGCCTCTTATCATATTCCTCTCTTATCTTATTTAAATAAATCCATAAATTTAAGTCAATAAGTCACATCATCTAATCTCCTGTTAAATTAATTAACCCTTGATTAATTTAATCTAATCTCATGTCACATCCTCTAGATAATGCAAGTTGCACATGAAAATAGATTTAATTCATTTATTAAATCCCTATTTTCCTCACAATGCATCTTTTTGGAATATTCTCTCAATTTGAATTCAAAAATTCCAAGTCAACATGTACATCCAACAAGGCATTTAAAACCTTTTACATGTCCTTTTCCTTGAGTCAAGTGGCATTTATTGCATTTTCCCTTCCCTCTTACATGTCATTTCAACAAATTTGAATTTCAAATATTGGCATTTATTGGCACAAACCCCAAATCTTGCACAACCATCATCTATTCATAACTTGACAAGTGGCACCATATCATTGGATGAATGTTAGTCCCACATTGCTCAAATTTGGGCATTCATCCATCTTGAAATCCTATAAATGAAGAGCTCCTCTCCTCATTTTATCATCCACAATCCAAGCAAAGTTACCATGCTCAAATATCTCTTGAGTTTCATCCATTATCATTGAGTCATAGTTAGGTTTTGCAGATTTTGGCTTGGAGTCTTCACATTTCATCAACAAAGTGGATCAATCTCTTCAACATTCAAATCTTGCATCATAGGAATTGGGAAAGGGCCAATTTTCACATCAAATTTGCACCAATTCCCCCATGGGATCAAGTGTTTGCTATTTAAATTAGGATTTAATATAGTTTTTATCATTTCATTGTGTTCTTGCTTATTTTTCTTTCCTATTTTGAGTTTGCAAATGGATTTCATGGGGAATCCTTCTTTTAGCTTGCAAATCCTTGTCTGACTTGTTTATTCATGTTGTTTTGCAGGTACTAGGAAAAGGGTTCGCACATTTGGTGCTAGAAGGAGGGCTTGAAGTCGTAAATTCTAACATTTTCATGAAAATTTTGCACTTTTTTGCACACACAGGAAATTCCAACATGGGCTCATCAGCATCGTTGTTTTCGCACCGCGGGCTCATCAGTGTTGCAGTTTTAGCACTGCGGGCTCGTCAGCATCGCTATTTTAGCACCGCTGGACTCATCCCGCCAAAATTTTCAAATTTTAAACTACGCCACTAGACTCACCAATCTGCACAAGTTTTCAAAAAATTTAAAACTCCGACACTTTCAAGAACTGTGACGCTAGGTGAAAAGAGCGATGCAATCGTTCTCTCTGTCCCGACATAGAGCGCCACTGACTGGTAAGCAGCGTTGTAAGAGCACCGCTAGAAGAAAAAAATAGTGACGCCTTCACGAGTTGCTACGCTAGAAGATAGAAAAAGGGAGAACTTAATTTTTTAGCACGTGCTTTTGGTTCATGATTTATTTATCTACTATTTTCTATTTTTTTAACTTTTGTGTTTTTCTAGAATCTGATTGTTTTTCCACTTTCTAGGTTGGAAGCCAAACACAAAGGAAGGAGAAGCATGGAGATGATATTGGGTCTAATCAAAGGTTTTTTTAACACTTGAGTGTTTGTTTAACACTTCTTCAAGAATTTGTCATCTTTTTCTTTCTTTAGAACACTAGCTTTCATTTGGGTTTAAAAAAATGATTCTTTTTGTTTATTTCTTGCAAAAGGTTTAAAAAGAATCTTAGGATCAACAACTTACTAGATTTCATTTATGGATTAAACAATTGAACAAATGTCTTTCACTTGTGATTTGGTGCTCTAAAATGAACTCACATATTGCTTTGAGGATCTAAAAAGAACAAGTGTAATTGTGTTTTTCATGAGGGATTACTTAGACTAAAGTCATTAGAAAAGGACGTATGCGCTTCTCTCATGCTTTATAACGATCTTGAGAATCAAAAGGTCTTTTCTATGACTTTGGGTTAAGATAAATCAATCACCTCCACACTTCGATTTGGGCTTAAAATTGAACAAACTATTGTGCGAGTGTGAGTGGGGACTTTATTTTGTACATTCTCTCTCCTTGTTGCCAACAAGGATTGATCAAGTTACGAATATTGTTCTTCATTCGCTTTTGTTTATCCTAGAGGGCCTACCTTGGGGAAAAAGTACTCACCCAAGGGAACGACTCAACCGGTAACACTCTAAAGCCAAGAGTATTTCTAGCCGGGATATAAATGTGGATATTGGAAGAAACACCAATATCACGCAGTTGATTCCGACAAGATGGATCTGAAAGGGGACTCTTGCCGTATGGGTCAATCTCCACGAATGGAAAGTCCTTACTAAAACCCATGTGCTAGAATTTTCCAAAATCCTTAATCTATTTGTTGGTGCAAGAACGGTCATTCTGAAGCCACCCCACACTTTTACGATCTTCTAGCAGAGATGGAAAGCATTCCATGGGAGTTTCATGGGTGTTGATGCTTGGCTACCCCGTATAAGTGAGTGTCATGGAGGGGAGCCAGTGGGGTCACGCATCTAACCATCCACTAGAGATAAGTGTAGCTGGACTTGTCCAAGTGGGAATCCAACAAATATTGTCTTACACATCCATAGGATTGTACTTATTCTTGGGTTGCAAAATGCATTGCTTGATCAAAAACATCATGGAAACAAACACTTAACATCATCCAAATTTCAAACCCTTTTGAAGACAAATGCCATTGACTCAATCCATATGTTATTGCTTTCCCTTAGGATTCACATCCTTAGAGGTTTCTAAGCATTATATTAAATCTCAATTTGTCTTCTTAAGTAAACAATAGGAAAACCCTTTTCCTTAAGTTCATTAAACTTCCACATAACATATCTTGTGGGGTTTAAGGAAATTAAGACATTTGAAATCTTAGTTTGAAAACCTAATTGAAGAAAGTTTTTTTGGTAAAAGAAAGACATTAAGAAAAGCTAAACAAAATGAACTTTCATGTGTGTTGAAGACTTCAAAATCCCAAAGCACAAATCATTGAATGGAAATCCAAAATTGAATTGTTCAAATGAAATCATTTCTTGGTTACAAAGGTCTTTAGGAAGCATATGCATGCTCTTCATTACCTAGATCTAGGAAAACAAAGTATACCTTTTAGGTTCATCTTACGATCAAAACACATCAAAATCCTTTTCATCCATCCATCAAAACATCAAAACAAAATCCACCTCATCATCACCTTTTGGAAAATCTTGAAATCATCCTTAATACTAGGCTTTGTGGCAATATCAAATCCATCAATATCATTGAGAAAAAATCCTTGAGAACATTTATCAAAACACCTTTGGCTAGGCATGTGTAGATGCATCCTTTTGCATATACTTAGTCAAAGTTATCAAAATCATCTTGTCTAGCTTAGTGTATGTAGATGAATCCTTCTCCATATGCTTAGTGAAACAATCATCTTGTTTGAATAGGTGTGGGTAGATGCATCCTTCTCCTCACACATATTCAAATTATCATCCTTTGGACAAAGCTATCCCTTAGATCATCATCCAACATCTTAGGGTCTTTTTGTTCAAAATCAAAAGCCAAAATCAAAATCAAAATCAAGGACAAAATCTCAAAAGTCTCAAAATCCAAAACCAAGGATCAAAATCCAAAGTCCTAAAAAGCCTAGTGTCTCATTCAAGTTTGATCAAAATTCAAAAGCATCCATATCATTCATCCATAACATCATCATCATTTCATCACCTTTGATCCTCAAAAGCATCCTAAGACTTTCACTTTGGGACATAAAATAGAGATCAATCCAAAGAATCAAGAGACTCATCACTACATCCAACATGATTCCAAATCCACCACCACCCCCACCACCACCAACTTCCACCACATCAAGCCAATACAACGCGGAATTACAAGATGCTTTTCAAAGGGGATTCCAACAATATCTAGCCATGCAACAAGCAACACAAGCTCAACAAGTGCAACAAGCCTCTCAAGCTACCCAACAAACACAAAAATGATAGCTATTGGGAATAACGATGAACATTCAACCACTAGTGATAGCATTGACAATCTCCCCACCACAATTGCTAAAAGCAATCATCAAGATCTATCCATCAAAGTGCACATTGGAGATGTTTCTATCTTGTCCGAAGATCAAATCAACACACATCAAAAGTCACTTTTCAATCATGATCAAAATCCACCAACAAAACCCAACAATGATCTAATTCAAGAAATGTCGACATCATTTGACCCTATGGTTGAAAACATTAAAAATCCCTCTACCACAATTGTTGAAATCAATGATCAAGATCTATCCTTCAATAAATATATTTTCGCCTCATCCAATGAGGCATCGACCAATGATCATGTTGAAAATGTATCTACATCACCTAATGAGTTACAGGAAATATCTCAAGAATTTATTCCAAAGCAAGATCAAAATCTTCCACTAAGGTCTAACAATGGTCCTCTCCATGAAAAATTGACATCCTTCCACCTCATGGTTAGAGATACTGAAGGAACCCTGAACTCGACACTTGAGGATGTTGAACCACTTACCATGTCTAATGAAGACATCCAAGAACCTTTTGTAAGCAATCCATCCTTTGAAACTGATCCATGTCAGGAACTTGATCTAAAGCATGTCAAAAGCAACTCTGAAATCATTCAAGATCAAGAATTTGTATCTTCAAGATACTACAACAATCTAATGGACACTCTCCTATCTATGCAAGAGGATCATATCCATGTAGCACATACTCCTCCATCTACCCATGAGATGATTTCTATGGATGGACACGTAGATGATCTTCATCTAGAACAAAATTTTGTTACACACAAAGAGAAGATTATTAACTCCTACAGTCAAATGGAGTTATCAACATCAGGATCAGATATATCCCAAACTCAGATTGAGGAAATCATGAATAAAGATATTGAACATTATCCACTCAAGGAAATAAGTCGAACAGAACAGTATAATCTAGAGTTAGTAGAGAAAAAAATTGAAACAATGTCATCTACAATGGTCATTTATCAGAGAATGCACTCTAAACAGGAGCTCTTAGAATAGGAAAAATCAAAGCATGAAGGTACTACTTCCAACATACTGGGGGAAACTTCGTCTCAAGAAAGCGTCAATATAGGGAGCACAAAGAATCCTTGTGGTGAAACCATTGCCAATACTACAACCAGCCACATCATGAATCTTCATCCACCCATCACCCCATCCATGAATTGGGACCAACGTCAAAAGAAAGAATTGAATTAAAGTACGAAGAATGTTATCAAAGAAAAAGAAGCTGAGAAGTATAATGGACAAATCAAATACAAATGGATACCAAATAATACAAAGAAAGATTATCCCTATCAAACTCCATTAGTCAAAGAAACTATGGGGAAAAATCATAATGGGGAAAGTATCCATCAAAAATGTCTGCAAAATCAAAAGCAGGCTTTTCAAGCGATGTACAAAGTGTATCAAGCAATTGGTCCTAATTCCATGCACACTTTCATATCCACCCATCATTGCTCATCTTCCCAAGTTTGGAGAGTCAAAGGTTCCAAACTGTCAACCAATCCATCTCTTATCCCTAAACACACTCCATCCATGCCTCCACACATGATATCCAATTCTCATATTGACCATGTATTGGCAACAACCCTTCATCATAAGGATTTAGAAGGCACTCTATCGCGATGTGTGCACAAAGACAAAGCTAACTTCGATATCGACAAAGCAGATCAAGAATCCCAAAAGTTGCATTAAGTGCACGTATCTTAGCAAAGCAACTTCTTCAAGAAGGATACCGATGGTAGATTATGATAGGGGAATCTACATCAACAACACCTTGTGATTCAGCATGAGCTTAAAATCTTTCAAAAAAATCAAAAAAAAAAAGGATTGAAAAGAGTAAAGAAAAAAATCGTCCTCTAGTGAAAACCGCATGGGCGGCACTTTGGGCAAGACCATTACGAAAACCTAGAAAGCAGGTGTCATGTGTAGAATAGAGCATCTACGTGTGCCAGTTCAATTGAAAGCATCTCATCTCATCCATAATAAATTGAGTATTCCATCCATCTTATCCATAATAAATCCATTCATCCATAAACTATTGATCTAATCCATTTCATCCATCTACATCCATAGTCCAAATTATCTTGATCTTGATGAAATTTTGGGGCACACTTTACACTTGCTTATGGTAAACATCTTGACAGGGGTCATTTTCATTGATCCTATCCTATGAAACATTATCTGAGCCTTGAAGCATTATCCAAATGAGCATTTGTTATCCGAACACCTTATCTTATCGCAAGATAATCCATATCCATCCATCCATACACTTATCTGAGCACTCATCCATCATATTCCATACATTGCTAGACATTGGGGGCAAATATATACATCTTGCTTCGAGAATAAATCTTGATCTATATCCTTCAACCTATGTGGCGATCCGAACATTGACAAATGTGAAATCAAATTGGTCAAAACATTTGTGATTCAAAATCGAAATCACTAGCCCATGGCATATTTTGATGAGAAGATGTTCCTTATCCAGTTTTATCTTCAATCGAACATCAATCCAAACAATCAATATCAGTCACATTTAACGCACCCTTCAAACGTCACATCAAATCATGCAAAACATCTTTTTGTTTCAAACCAAGCTTCAAAATCTTGATCAATCAAATTCAATCAACCCATCATCATCTCAGGATATCATTCCCAATCATTTTGTTGCTTAACACTATCCTTGCATTGTTGTGTATCCTAAACAATGTTATCATCATCAATCCTTGCATTGTTGTGCATCCTCAACAATGCTATCGTCATAAATCCTGATCAATCAAATCCTTGCATTGTTGTGTATCCTCAACAATGTTATCATCATCATCAATCCATCGATTCGATCAATCAGCCTTAGCTTGGTCTTCAAAAAAATCCCAAACAGAGAACTGATATCATCACCCATATCCATATCCAAATCATCAAAATCATGTGAAAATCCAAAAACATCAGAATACCAGAAAATCCAAAAAACATCAAAATATCAGAAAATCCAAAAACATCAGAAAAATCCAAAAATCCAAAAACATCAAAACATGTCTAAAAAAACCAAAAACAAAGTCGCCAGTTGAACTACGTCGTCTCTGAGCTTGAACGTAGGTAAGGTTGATCATTGATCATCCCTCGAGACATTTAGGTCAGTCCTATAGGAGTCCATCATAATAAACTGACATTTCATCATGTATATCATCATCTGTAAATCGGTCAAGTCATCGGTCGAACTATGTGGTCTCTGCATGTATAACGTAGGCAAGGATAATCTGTCAATCAACCCTCGAGACCCCTAGGATAGGTCTTTAGGTTAGTTCCTTGGTCAAAATCTCATAAAATCCCAAAAAATATTTAAAATTTTGAAAATCAAAACATTTGTAAAAATCTCAAAAACACCAAAAATAGCCTCAAAACATTGCAAAAACATCAAAAACATCAAAATATTTGAGAAAATCCATCTGTCTCATTTCGCTTTCACCCGAAATAAGCATCATCCATAATAAACTAATCGTCATCATCAACCTTTGGTGAAACAATCGGAAACAAGTCTAGCAGGTTTAAAGTGAAAACCCAAAAATGTCAAGTCTTAAGTCTAAGTCAGTGCATAAGCAAGTTGGTTATCTCTTTGTACTAGTAACACATCATCCAAGCAGTCCCATATCAATCATCTGATAACATCATGTCCTAGGATGAATCCTTCCTACAAAAGGGGCATTATTTATCAGAAAGAACACTTTGGATAAACGAAATGACGTGCCGCCATCCACTAACATGTCCTAGGACGAATCCTTCCTACAATGGGAATTATCTTTTAGCAATAAGTTTTGTTCATCATCCTTAAGAAAACACATCCCTTTTCCATTAGCGGTATTGAAGAGCATCAGTTTGTTTGTTTACTTGGTCTTTTTCTTTTGACTTATCTTATTTACGCTCATTCCAAGGACGTCTCGATGATATCCCAAAGCAGAGGATTTAGAGAAATAGGATTGGGGCAACGATCATTATCTTTTGTCTAATGTGCTTGTTGGACGTTCTTGTAATATAACCTTGGTGAATACTTGCTTTGTTAGGTATGTACGGAAGAGATCTAGGGAAACTTGTTGACTATTGCATAGAAAGGTTTACCTTTCTATGTTTTGGTCCGAGGTGTCTGCAATTTCTGAAGTGCATCCTAGCAAGGTTTATGTATGTCAGGTGTGAACAAAAATACTCCTATCTGATTTTCAAGTCAAAGTCCATCACACTAAGTACAACGTCATTCTGTTTTTCTATACCTTGATGCATCGTACCACGTGTGTTATCAAACATAAGAAAATTTGGCCCTTTGAAAATCCCAATTCCTCGGCAAGTAATCATCATCATCATCATCATCATCTGCATTTGTGTCATAGTGCATCTTGTTGAGACGACTTTCTCTTTTCTTACTAATCACGCTAACAAGGTACTATGACAGTTGATCATCATCACCATCATCGTTATCGATCCTGCATCCACAAATCATTAGCATATTGCATAAGCATATCATATAGGAAACATACACATGGCATTTTAAATAGGTGCATTCATGACATTGCATTTCACCCATTACATTACATCTCATAGCATTACATTGATCATTGCATAAGCATTCATTTACATTTCATAAATCATCACATAGCATGAACAAAAATATTCCACAATCATTATAATCATAAACAATAGGAACATAAGCATTTAATTCATTAGGCATACATATCATCGCATTAATATATCATTGCATCACATACATCATCATTTAGGATAATAACATTTGTTATTCTAAGCATCTCATAACACCATTTCATTAGCATCATCATATCATGACCATCGCATCATATCATATATATCCGTAAATCATCTCATAAATAAGCATTTCCACACATCATCACGTATACCATAAATTAAATCATTTCACATATCACAAGTGGCATGAAATAAATCATCATAACATCATTGCACATCATAATCATCGCACACATCATTACAAATAAATGCATCCATAAAACGTCACTGCAAAGCATATAGAAATAAGTCATCCATGCATAAATAAAAAAACACATTGCATTGCATCAAAATCAGCTCATATATATCTCATATTAGCATATCACTGTCATAGTACAAAGAATAATAATCGGATCACTATACATATATGTCAATCGGTACAAAATGCCCATCGGGCTATCAAAAATGAGCCCATAAAGCACAAAAAGTACATTATAATATCTGGATCAAGCCCGATCCCTGTGGATGTTGCCCTCGCCCCTGTCACCGTGACCCTCTGGTGGTATCTGACTGGCCCGCTCTGAGTACTCGGGAACCCAATCTACTCTAGGTACATGGTCGTGGTAGGCCCGGCGGTAGTACTCTATCTCTCACATAGCATCTTTGTAGGATCGTACTGGCATTGTACCCTGAGATGAGGAGGTTGTCATGCTCTTAATCTGCTACCTGCGGCCTAGCTCCGTCGCTTCCTGTAGCTCTGCAGCTTGTCTCTGTTGCATAGCATGATCCCTCTCTGCTCTCAACCACTCTCTATTAGCCCGTGCCTGGTCCCTCTCGGCCGTCACTGCCTGTACGTGTGCCTGTAACTGTACAATCAAGGCATCCCATGCATCTACTTGCCCTACTGGCTGTGCCCATGGCTACGCGTGAACCTGACCCTCACCCTCAGCTCGTGGTGGTGGGACTGGCGGATCCTACTGCTGGTCCTACATGGGGACATCCTCGTGACCTTGCAGAACTAGGGGCACCTCTGGTGGATCCTATCAGATCTCGATCCTTGGTCCTCGCCCTCGTCCTCATCCTCTACCCCTGCCTCTGACCCTGTATGCCTCTAGATCCTCACCTGGATTAATCAACTGAAGAGGAGGTCTGAACTAGTCTCTGTACGCCTGTGTCATGCCTGGATCTACTAATCCCTGATCATAGGCCCAAGGTCAGGCCACCAAAATGTCAAAAACTGTCAACTGCCTCCGAGGTAGGAATTCTAGGCCCCCATGACACCTGTGTCATGTTGCGTGCAAACACGGATACGTAGTTGTCAACTGGCCAATCTTGTGGCTCTCTGAACTGACGTTGTACATGCCCAGGTAGGTATCTCTCTATCATTGTATGCTCCTGCCCCTGCATGTATCAATCCTGGCAGCAGTAGAAGAGTTGGTCTGCATCATCAGCCCATCCAAGCTGACTGAGGTATGGTCTCCAAGTGAACACAAGCATCTCATCTATGACCCGCCTCCAGTAGGGGATCCTGTGCTCTCCAGTGTGTGTGAAGGACACACCACCTCTGTATCGTGTCACCAGGGCATCCTCTACCCCCATCAGCATCGGAACGACCCATGGATGTAGCACAGAAATGTACTCCAATGCCCAGACATGCAGCAAGGTCACTCCGGCTCCCAGCGCTCTGCCATCTGCATACACGTACTTGTGCATATCCCTGTAGAGTGAAGCCAAAAGTACGGGCACCCATGCAAAGCAAACTGGTCTGTCCTAGACCATCCTCTCCTAACAGTATCCCCATCCAAGACTGAAATACCGCACTCGTCTGTCTAGGGAAACCAAACCTCAAATGATCACCACAATCACCCAGCGGAAGGGAGGTGATATAACTCGGTACCGCTCCAACTTGATCTGACCCTCGCAGTAGATAATATCTCAAGTGGCGAGGTCTCGGGTACAACACTCGCGTCCCTCCTCCATGTCATAAATCACCTGGCGGCCATGAATGGGCAATCATAATATCTGCCAGACGTCCTCTAGTGTGACGGTCGCCTCACTAGTGGGAAGATGAAACGACGACGTTTCGTTGTGCCACCGCTCTGCCAACGCTGACAACATCACGAGGTGTGTGCGCACAGGTGCCACATACACAATATGCCATAGTCCTGCGACATCTAGCCGATCCTGGTCTCTGTCGCTAAAATCCTTAAGAACGCTCGCTAAATCCCGTGACCAGTGCTCCTGAGAATAAAGCTCCCTAGGTCTGTCCTGCATCACGCAAAGTTAGCATGTTAAAAATTTTGAAAAAATCCTAGCGTCGTGCCTCAAACTCGCTTCCAGCGGCGCAGTTTGTGAAGGTGTCGCAGTTTGAGTTTCCTCAAACTCTGATGCTGGACCCAAAATTTTGTCAAACAGAGCCGCCGCAGTGCACTTTAACCCCCAGCATCACAATTTTCTTGAAAAGGGCACCATCATGGCACACTTTTCCAAACCAGCCTGCGAGTTTGAGCCGAGCCCGAGCCCAACGGTGGAGTTTTTAAACTCTATATTGCACCGTTGCGGCACTAAACAGCACCGTCGCAGTGCAAAAAGGTCAAAAGCGGTGCACTTTAAACACCGAGCAGCGCTATAATAGCCTCGCTAGAGGCGAGCTCTCCTTAAAACATGTAATAAATGTGTTGAAACGAAAAAACGAAGCTTCAGTTAGGGTCACATACTGGGGCACCGATGTCGGGTGGCTGTTGGTAGGTCTGAACTCGGTCAGAAATGTGTAGAGGAAGTTGTCGTTGTGCCATATCATTGAGGGTCAGAGCTTGAATCTCAAGGTTTGCTGGCGGAGGTGTGTGAAAATGACTTGAAAGTGACCCCTCAGGCCCCTTTTAAGCCTAAAAATTAGGGTTTCTTGACCCTCTAGGGCTATCCTGCTAGGATTTTGGATCCCCGAACCTGTTTTCGTCCATTCGAGGCTTATTTTTCATCGTTTTATTACGTTTAGACACATTTTTAGCCTCTCAGACCCCTTCCAGAGCTGTCGGGCACTTTGTCACTTTTTTTCACGAGATCACCCAAAAAATTAAAATTTTCGTCTGATCTCTCGAGGGGGCATTATAATGGCATGTTTTCTCTCGCCATGCAGCAATGGGGCAAGTTTTTAAATATCAAAATTTTTGGCTTTGATCAAGATTGTGTATTCTTTGAACCAACGCAACGAGTGCATTGCTTCAAAGAGGGAAAAAATGTAGACACTAAAAATATACTGATTGACATCGTGCATTCGATCCTGACTTACTAACATCGTTTCTTCCTGAATCATTCCTTGGTCTAACCATTTAATCAAATTCCCCTATCTAATTAAATTAATCAATATCTGTTTCTTAATTAAATAAATCATTTTGTCTAATTAAGTCACTTTCTCATGTTAATTAAATCAATCCATCTGATCTAATTATCCCTATTTAATTAAATAATCAACTTATTTGATTAAATCTCCAAAGTCTATCCATTAAATTAAATAAATTAAAACCTTATTTGATTTAATCTAACACCATCCCTTTTAATTAAATAAATCAAAATCTTTATTTAATTAGCCTCTTATCATATTCCTCTCTTATCTTATTTAAATAAATCCATAAATTTAAGTCACTATGTCACATCATCTAATCTCCCATTAAATTAATTAACCCTTGATTAATTTAATCTAATCTCATGCCACATCCTCTAGATAATGCAAGTTGCACATGAAAATAGATTTAATTCATTTATTAAATCCCTATTTTCCTCACAATGCATCTTTTTGGAATATTCTCTCAATTTGAATTCAAAAATTCCAAGTCAACATGTACATCCAACAAGGCATTTAAAACCTCTTACATGTCCTTTTCCTTGCCAAGTGGCATTTATTGCATTTTCCCTTCCCTCTTACATGTCATTTCAACAAATTTGAATTTCAAATATTGGCATTTATTGGCACAAACCCCAAATCTTGCACAACCATCATCCATTCATAACTTGACAAGTGGCACCATATCATTGGATGAATGTTAGTCCCACATTGCTCAAATTTGGGCATTCATCCATCTTTAAATCCTATAAATGAAGAGTTCCTCTCCTCATTTTATCATCCACAATCCAAGCAAAGTTACCATTCTCAAATATCTCTTGAGTTTCATCCATTATCATTGAGTCATAGTTAGGTTTTGCAGATTTTGGCTTGGAGTCTTCACATTTCATCAACAAAGTGGATCAATCTCTTCAACATTCGAATCTTGCATCATAGGAATTGGGAAAGGGCCAATTTTCACATCAAATTGGCACCAATTCCCCCATGGGATCAAGTGTTTGCTATTTAAATTAGGATTTAATATAGTTTTTATCATTTCATTGTGTTCTTGCTTATTTTTCTTTCCTATTTTGAGTTTGCAAATGGATTTCATGGGGAATCCTTCTTTTAGCTTGCAAATCCTTGTCTAACTCGTTTATTCATGTTGTTTTATAGGTACTAGGAAAAGGGTTCGTACACTATCAATTATCATTAATTTATTGAAACATTAATATTGAATGCATATTTACATATCTATTTCAAATAACACCAATTATCAAATAAATTAACTTAGACATATCATTATTTTAATGCATCCAAATGATTTTTTTGAATCATAAATTTTTCAATTCAAATGTATAAATCTGTGTAGTATATATTATATTATATATTTTTTAATTTAAGTTGATCGCATCATCTAAGCACTATGTGCCTACTTCAAGATAAAATTTTCCATCACTCAACAGCTAGATACAAATATATGTTTTGTTGAAGACTTGAGTTGTTGGGGGAGATTGTTTGAGATTATTGGCATTGTCATTAATTTTTTCATTGATGTCAACCCCTTGTATGTGAAGATTGTTGAAGTTGTGTTAGATAGTGTGTTTCCTGTGAAGAAGGTTGTCTAGATGAAATGGAATTGCTCCACATTCTCTGTGTTGAAGTTTCTTGTCTTGCAGATTTGGGAACCTGCTAATGTTTTTTGTAGCTAATTTCCCTTGGAGTGTTAAATGTTGGGTTGCTCCACAAGTGAATTTATTATATTGGAGTTCAATGGTAGTGCATCTTGTTGCATAGGATGAAAATATTCTTTGTTTCAAGTGGTTACGACAGTATTCCAAAGTAGTATAGTATTGTTGGAATAGTTTGTAGTGTTGTATGGTGTTGTCATGTAGTCTGTAGGGTGTTTTCAGACTTGGTGAAGTGTGAAGTCAATTGTTGTTAGTGTTAATTTAGGTTTGACCAACCTAGCATATTAATACTATGTGCAGAAGTTCTTCATTGATTTTTGATGCAGGGTGAAGCAGGTTGATGTAGATTTGGGTCCTAGTTAACCCTTGGTTTGGTCCACCTTCACTTCTTTCCATCATGGAAGTGTTCAATGCTGAGTTATTTTGGTGTTGCATGTTTGAGGTGCACATGTTTCATTGAGTTCAACCTTAAGAATTTGTTTCAGGTCAAAAATGGTATATATGCAAGGTGAATTGTCGGAGATGTAGTGTGTGTGGTGTGAGATGCAAATGTGATCAAGTGTGGTAATTTGAGTGTGAGCTTAAATGCCTAAGGCTATTAGATGTAGTGAGTAGAAGGTGTCTACATTTCAGTGTACTTGAAGTTGTTGAAGGCAGTGAGCTAAAGGTTGTGGATGGTATAGAGTTGCAGTGGTGGATCTTTTTGTTGCTCTGAGATAGTGAATCTCTTTGTAACAATTTATTCTATCTTCTTTCTTCTAGATAGTGATTTCTTTGGGTGGTGATCCATTCTTATTATCTATGTAGTGATCCCTTCTAGCAATGAGCCTATTATATTTAGTGTTGCTATTCATAAATATGTGAGCTAATCCTCATTGTGGTTTTTCCTTAATCAGGGTTTTCCATGTAAATTTGGTGTTATATTGTGTATTGTTATGTTTGTATTATTGTTTCATATGTTTACATTCTTCTAATGCTTGATTATGGTTTAAATGTTGATAAGGGTTTGAAATTTAATGAGGGATTGAATGTTTTAATGTACAACTTATTCATCCCCTCTCAATTGTCCTGTGCATCTAACAATTGGTATTAGAGTTGTGATTCCTTAGAAGAATTTAACCACTTGAGGTAGATCCAGATGATGCACAAGAAGGGTGTCAAAGATCCTATGTTCAATGAAATGAATTATGCTTATTGGAAATCTAGAATGGAATCATTTCTTGTCTCTCTTGGGTTTGGAGTCTATAAATCAGTTGAAACTAGATATACTCAACCTACTAATGGTCCAAAAAGTAATGATGAGATCAAGGATTATGAGAATAATGGAAAGGCAAGGAATAATATCATGAGTGGTATTTCTAATTCAGAACTTGGAAATGTGATAAGTCTCAAAATAACTAAAGAGGTCTAGGTAAAGTTGCAGAGCATTTATGAAGGAGATGATAAGGTCAAGAAAGCAAAGATGCATAATTACAAATCCAAATTTGAAACCCTAAGGATGTCTGAAGATTAAGATATTACAACCTACATGCTCAGAGTGGATGGATTTTTCAATGCCATCAATGGTCTTTGTGGTATGCTTGAAGAAAATGAAGTTGTGAAAAAGGTATTAATAACTCTTGCTAAATATTATGGTGCTAAAGTTTTTGCTATTGAGGAAGCTCAAAATTTGGATAAATATCCTAGAGATCAAATGTTTGGTGCTTTAATTTCCTTTGAATTGAGAGAGATTTTTCAAGATGTTACAAAGAAAGAAACTATTTTTAAAGTCGACAAGGTAGAGAAGGATGATGAATTAGATTTGGATGATCTTGATGAGGTGGAAGCAAATTTTCTAAGAAGATTGAAAAATGGCACTTTCAAATATAGAGGTAAGTTACCCTTTAAATGTTTCAATTTTGGAAAGATAGGTCATTAAGCTTCTAAATTTCCAATGAAAGTTGCAAATGACAAACATAAGGATCATAAAGGTAAATTTATCAAGAAGATTTATTATATTGAAAAAGACAGTAGTGTATCTGATGATGAGGAATCAAACTATTCTGATGATGACAATGATGAATGCTTGTTCATGGCTTTGAATTTTGAAACTATTTTTACTAATCCCGAAAGATGTGTGAAGGAAAATTCTCTAGAAATAGGTCACAACATTGAAGGAACTATGGTGACTAATTTTCATGCAAAAGAGGAGAGAAATTATTGGATAATTCATAGTGGATGTTCAAATCATATGATAGGTGATAAGAGTAAGTTTGATAAGTAGGAGGTATTTTCCATAGCGTATCAAATTGTGGTATTGCTATCAAGATTCAACCATGTAGTTTTACAAGTCAAACCCATTGATCCATGTTTCATGAGTACTGGTTCACAAGAACCCATCTCTCATGAGAATGAATGGTCCACTTATTACTCATTGCATCTAGGTGATGCTCAAAAAGGTGAAGCATTGGGCCTTCCCGAGAGGTCACCCATCCTAGTACTACTCCAGTTCAAGCATGCTTAACCATAGATTTTTCTCCAAGGTAAATCCCTATCAAACAACATTTTTCTCTCTTTGATGTGTGATTGCATATTTTAGGTTGAAGATCAATTGAAGAGCAAAATTGAAGAAAGTTGCAAAGTTTTCAAAGTTGCAAGAAAAGTTGTCAAATCACAAAAACTCTTCTATAGGATTTATTTTCGTATTTTTAACAATGAACAACTAGAATCTAGAAGTGCAGACCTGGCAAAACAAAACCCAAAAACTAATTTTCCAAAACCCTAGCCAAGACCCATTCACCATAGGGTGAATGAGTCCTTAGTGAAGTTTGAAAAAACATCTTTGGTGATAGGTACACAACATTTTACCCTTTCCATATCTGTATTTTGATAGTTAGTTATGTTAGTTTTCAGATCTGTCTTCTATAGCACACATTTTGAATGAAACTAGGAAAATAGGTGCATCATACCCCCTTTATCATCAATCCCATTTTTCATTCAACCCTATTTCCCTTCATTTCATTTTGGTGAACTTGAGTTTGATCCTTGCATTTTATGATTTTGGAGTCCCTTTTCATCCTAGATTTAGATCTTGCATTTCTTTGCATTTCAAATTAGGTCTCATTGAGGGTGTCTTGTCTTTGATTTCATTTAAGGTTTTAGGATTGTATATTTTAAATTCTTTAAATCTAAAAAATACAAAAAAATTAATCACCTTGCATATCATATACATCATATTAATTTTCATTTGAAAATTGAAACAAAAATTGCATATCAAACTAGCTCTTCTAGGTTGTTATTTTGTCTAATTTGCACTTGCATTCAACATTGAATTCACATAAAATTGAAACTGAAACTTGCTATAACAAATCAGAATCTGAAAACCACTTAAAATTTTGTAAAAAATTGTTTCAAAACCCTCATCTAGGGCAAATGATTCCCTGATCAAGTCATAATCTGATTTTTTGGGCATTAAAATATTCATTTCTGCATTTTTGTTTGTTGCTTTCATATTTTTGTTACTATTTGTAGAATTTTTGTTTCATGAATTTGATCATATCTAGCTTAATTTGGTAAAGTCAGTGAATTGTGTGATTTCAAAATTGCATTTACAAGACTTCATTTTCATATTTTTACATAATGTAATCAACAAATTACCTTGTTTAGAATTTGAAAATTGTATTGCATTCTAGTTCATTGCATTGCACTTTACTTGCTTTCCATTTTGGGTTTGCATTAAGTTTGTAAAACTTGTATGACAACTTGGTGTCCTATTAGAAATATTGTGGTGAGACATAGTTCAAGACTCATGCCATCCCATGATACACCATTCGTCATGGATCTTAGGTTTTCTAACTCTCTTTCTAATATTGTTGATAATTAACCCCTATGGATCATAACATGCATACCTCATTTCCGATGACTTCCTTACCTACAACCAATATGCATAATTTTGTTCATATCTCGCAAGAGAACATAAGGTTTCTAGATGAAGAATTGAAAACTTTACAAGACCTTGTGAGAGATGAACCTATTGCTATCCATGTCGTCCCTCTTATAGGAAACTTACGAAAGCTACTTAAATACGAACAAGGAATAGAATATGTATATAACTTGGGTTACCTCATCAAAAAAAAAAAATCTCCTCCTCAACCCACTTCCAATACATTACCTATGAATAAATGAAAAGAAGCCACACCTTTCAAAAACTTTACTACCCCTAACACATCATTTTCTGAAAAAAGGAAAGGACTTGCAATTAGAAGATGAAGTTGATGAAAACACAGTTATTATACCAAAGAAGAAGAAACCAAGAGTGCATGATCATAAAAATATTTAGTTACAATAGTTGTATGAACCTCCTGAATCTCTTTATAACCTCTTACAACTATCCAAAACCAAGACAATCTTCAATGCTCTTTTACATTGGCAACTAATTAAATTACCACCTAAACATGCAAACTTGACCAAAAGACACTAAAAAAATGAACCATATTGTACCTATCATAGATTCTTTGTCCATCATACCAATAATTGTCATTATTTAAAGAAAATATTGAAGAATTTTTCACCCTCTAAGAATCAAAATTGACTACAACGACATTCACTTTGCTCATTGCCATGTAATAGTTGTAGGGTCATAGCATACTCACTATTACATGTTTTACATTCATTGCAAATCATTCTCTTTATTGCAAGGAGCTCATTCTTGTCACCCATCTCAACTCATCCTTGTCTTGCACTTAGTGGGGGAAAGGGGTTAGATAGCCTTGTCCTAGTTTGGACACTTGATGTTGTCTCTTTGGCTAGTTGTCTTCCTTCTGTATATACTGAACAAGATTGGGATGCAAATGACTTGCTAATAGGTTGAATCGCATGTGCCTTTCTAGTCTTTTTCTTTATTTTTCTTTTTCATGTAAATTCTTTATGTGATTGCATGTGCGTAATGTGATCACCCGTACTATCTTGTTTGATGTATCTCTATCTTTTTGTGCATTCCTCTATATGTACCTACATTCTTCTCTATGTCGTAAACATTTTATCTTTTCCTTGTCTTGTGTTTTCCTTTTGAGGATGATGCAAGGCATCGAAACATTTAAGTCTCTTCCATGTTGACCCAAAAGGATTTTTCTTTGTTTTCTCTCTCTATGTGTCATTCTTTCAGTTTTATGAGTATTTGGGGAATGATGATGTTTCTGAGCTCTATAACAATATTGTAGTATTTAGACATGCTGACCCCGAATCCATAAATCCCTTATATATTTTTGGGGGCAACCCCTCCTTCCTTTTTCATGGCATAGCTTTATTTTGAAAACATATGACTTGGCATAGGGCTTTTTGAGGAAATGTCTTAGGATTGAACATTGGCTACTTTAAAGCAATTTCTCACAGCAATGGTGTTCTAGAAACCACTTTAAAGTGGGGCCATACATGTATAATATCTTTTGACATTTATCATGTTTCATGGTTTGATTTTCTTTTTCCTTGTGATGTGTCCTTTTCTTGGTGGTTTCATTGGGTTTGATGTCCTCCAAGAGTGTGATATTTCTTAGTGTACAACTTTCCTCTTAGTGGTGATGTGATGCACTGCATTCCCTAAGTTGTGAATCTTTTACTCTTGACTTGTCCTTTCTTGGAGACATTAGGAACGATGTTCCCTAAGAAGAAGACCTTACACGAACTAAGTCAAATCCCTTTGAACAAAACTTTTACTTACATTATTGTTCATAGGTGTTTAGCATAATGCAGCTTGCTAACCTTATGAAGCTCAAACTCTAAATTCAAGGCCACCAAGCATAACAAACCTTGCTTGCCTATGGGACCTTTCCTTGCATTGTGGTGCCTTATTGAATTTTTCAAGAGGATAGCTTTGATATGGTATGGGAGCCTAATATGATTCTCTCATTTTCCACCCTTTTGGGATACTCACCTAGTGGATGACCTGAGGTTCAACTACCCTAGAGTGAGCACAAAAAAATTAAAATTGATAGCTTAGATGTGTTCCACCTCCCATTGGACAGTCTAGGATTGATCTTCTTGGTCTTTGATGTTGTATGATTGTGTATATTTGTCATTGCTACATACATAAGTGTTTTGAATGTCTACTTTAGTGTGAGTTTGACATGGGGTCATCCTCTCACTAAAGTGGGGGGAAAATGTAGTGTAGGAAAAAGTATCCCTTTTTCACACTTAATTTGAGGAATTTAATTAATAATAAAATGAGTTTAATTATTCCTTGATTTAGTGTTGTAATATGTTTTCATATTCACATTAAGTTTAGGGCCCTTTTTAATAAAATGGACTTAATGGTGCTTTTTTTTAATGTTGTAAGGTGCATCTTTACACTTTCACATTAATCTAGGGCTTTATTAATTGATTGAGGTTAATTTTCCTTAATTGGCCCCTTTAATTCAAATCCAAGCCTAGTTAAATACAAATTTTGAGGGATAAAACCTGACATTCATAAATGCCATTTCACAACACTGAACTTTGGAAGATGTGTGTCCTAGGTAAGTGACCTAGGATCCATTTGTCATAGGTCGAATGGGTCCTCACTTAGTTCCAGGACCCTCCTTTTACATAACATTTCACATTGTTTGATGTGTGTCCTAGTTAAGTGGCCTAGGACCCATTCACCCTATGGCGAATATGTCCTCACTTAGACTTAGGACCCTCCTTTGGAATATGTTTTTGGTGCTATTTTAATGATTTCAAATCTATTCAATGTCAGCTTGTGATAATTGAGTTTCGAGAATTAATATTAAGATATGTATAAATACAAGGTTATTTCACTTAGTTCCCCCTAGCATTTTCAGGTCTTCAAGCATTCTAGCAAACTTATAATCAAGAGAGAATTCAATAGAATTTCTAAGGCATTTAGGGGCAGATTTGAAGAAGATTTTGCAGCAATCAAGATTCCATTGGCATATCAAAGATGTATTGCATCATGCATGTGGTTTGAGCTCATATGTTGATGTAGTGTTCAAGACCAATCAAGCATATTCAAAGTCATTGTTTCACATCAAGTTTCATGATCAAGATCTACATTCATTGAGGCCACTTCATGTAAGTTTGCAGATTTGTACTTCAAGGTTTCAATTAAGGTTTGGTGATTCATTGCATATTGTTGTTCATTCATCATTCCTTCTTTTATGTTTCATTTCATTTCAAGGCTCATCACAAAATGGGCTTGACCCGCAAACCCCCATTCCCTAACAAATAATATTTTTCTCTCTTTGATGTGTGATTGCAAATTTTAGGTTGAAGATCAATTGAAGAGAAAAATTGAAGAAAGTTGCAAAGTTTTCAAAGTTGTATGAAAAAGTTGTCAAATCACGAAAACTCTTCTATAGGATTTATTTTTGGCTTTTCGACAATGAACAACTGGAATCTAGGAGTGCAGACCTGGCATAACAAAACCCAAAAACTGATTTTTTGGAACCCTAGCTAGGACTCATTTTCTAAAGGGCAAATGAGTCCTTAGTGAGGTCTGAAAAAGCATCTTTAGTGATAGGCACACATCATTTTACCCTTTCCAAATATGTATTTTGATAGTTAGTTCTATTAGTTTTCAGATTTTTCTTCTATAACACACATTTTGAATGAAACTAGGAAAATAGGTGCATCATACCCCCTTTATCATCAATCCCATCTTCATTCCTAACCTATTTTTCTTTCTCATTATATGTATATATATAATGAAAGAAAATAAAGTTAGAAATGAAAGATGGGATTGATGATAAAGGGGTATGATTTAACTATTTTCCCAGTTTCATTCAAAATGTGTGCTATAGAAGGTGCATCATACCCCCTTTATCATCAATCCCATCTTTCATTCCTAACTATTTTTCTTCATTTTATATATATATGTGTGTGTTTGTGTCTGTGTCTGTGTTTGTGTGTGTCTGTGTGTGTCTTTGTGTCTGTGTATATTGGCATATTTAAAGACCAATGGTCAATGCCTAACCACTCAAGTTGAAAATATACATTTGAAATGCATCTAAACAATCACACTTATCTCCTATTTTCCTTTGCTTCATTGTGCCAGCTCTGGTCCATAAAACACAATCTTATTTTATGCCTTCCCCAAATCTCAACCAAAATACCCTTCTTAAGAAGGTCATGATAGGTGTACCCTACCTTGCATGTCATTACTTTGTCCTCAAACCTAAAATTTCTAAACAACAAAGGGAGTGATCTATTCCTATTAGTAGCATAGTCATTACTTAGTTCTATTATGTTTTTCTTGAATGTTAATGGTTGTATCCTAGTTGTATGGGGGAGGATTAGTCATCCTTTAATGCATCCTTCCCTACTTGGTTTGGGAGGGAAATTTCATGACCCTTATCCTTTTTCCCTTGGTTTTTTATGTATTCCTTTCTTTCTATATTTTATTTCTAATATTATTTGATATGTACTAAAACATGTATATATTTTTATGTTTATAAATATCATTATTATTATATACTACAAAATTGATTTATATTTTATTTCTACACCTTAGCAATAGGCTAGGTCAAAGGAGTTGATCCCTAGAGTATGATTATCGACACCGGATCAACAAAATCTAGTGGACCAATTGGCTTTCTATCAGTAAATTCATATAAAGTGTCTAGGAGGTGAAAGGGTATAATTGATGATCACTCCTAAGTGTAGTGATTAACTAAGGGTCATATCTGTAACATAAATCTTAGTGAGTTTCACAATCAAATAATCCTTCTAATTATGGTTTGACCTCAAGGATATAAAGGTAGGGTTAAATGACATCAAAATCATTCAAGTTTCCCATATACATTTCACCACAAGAGCATTAGAATCCAGCTAGTCCAAAAGACAACACATATAAATAAAACCAAGTCATTAGTGGAAACTAAAACCAATTAGTTCATATCATTTTTAGTTTACTCGTCCAATGTGGCAATTAATTATCAAAAGTATTAATTTTGTAGCGTTTACCATTGAAACCAATATAAACAATCAAAATCATTGAGTAGTACAAATATTACTCAAATATTAAGGCTACCACCTTACTCCAAGTTGCATTGAAATGTCAAGCATTTAGCACAAAAGAAAATGTGAAATTTGTGGGGTTGCAACAGAACAAGTATGTTTTGATATAGAATTAGAGAATGTAAATGTTTCTTCCAAATAATTCATAACAAGAATCTCATTCTAGAATATGAAACATGACCATCAAACACATTACATCATTGCATACTTCACATCAATTAATAATGAACAAAAACAAAACAAATCTAAAATTTTGTTTACTTTATCAAACATTATTTTCAACTTATTACAACCATTTAAATTGAATTTATGTTAACAAATATATTATTTATTAAAGCAAAATACTTTTGTTTAGAAGAACCCTAGGGTTTTCCCTATAATTGGTTAAAAAATAAATAAGAATTATAAAACTTATAAAAAAATGTCCATCTAAATGTCACTATAAACAAAATTCAATAAGCTACGAAAACCCTCTCCATACCACAATGCTATAAAAGAAAGAAGATCCATTTGATGACGTCGGTTTTGTTCCTTAAAGAGCTAACCGACGGTTCATTTTCTTTAAAAAAAAAATAAAATGCTAAAATAATAAGCATGTGACTTGATTCCATTCAGGATTCGCTTCAGAATATAAATCGCTTGGGTTGTCATATAGAAAAGTTGAGTAAAATAATAAGTTGTTATTTTAGTTGTTGGGAGGCTAAAGTTTAAAGCTTTTGATAATAAAAATTTGTTTAGAGTGGGTAGGATAAATTAGGCTTCCTTGTATTATTATTGTTTCATTTATTTGTGTGATTAATTATAATGTCTAAATAAATATCGTTGTTTCAAGATTATTTATTCTTAGAAATTTGAGTTAACTGAGAAGGATGAAATTCTATTGTGTAATTAATTATAATGTCTAAATAAATATTGTTGTTTCAAGATTATATATTCTTAGAAATTTGAGTTAACTGAGAGGGATGAGATTCTATTGCGCATTTGTACAATGTGTAAGGAAATATGGTCTTATATTTATTCTATTCACACTAGAGTTAGTCATATTTAATAGTTCTCAATTCATCTCAACCTGCAAAAGAGGTAGACTACAATTGTTATTTTGTTGTTTCATTTTGATATTACCAATAGATATTGTTTTTTTGCTTCAATGGCACTGTTAGAAAAAATGTATATCAACCTTGCTTTTTCCAATATATGTATTTAATTGATTAATTGTTTTTCATAGACATATGGTTTTAATTTGATAATTTGTAATTATCACATAGTTTTCATGAAAGTTGATAAGTGGGAGGTATTTTCTAGAACATGTTGAATTGTGATATTGCTACCATGATTCAACCATGTAGTTTTACGAGTCAAACTCATTGATCCATGGCTCATGAGTAGTGGTTCACAAAATCCATCTCTCATGATATTGAATGGTCCACTTAGCACTCATTGCATCTAGGTGATGCTCACAAAGGTGAAGCACTGGCCCTTCATGGGAGGTCACCCATCCCAATACTACTCCAGCTCAAGCGTGTTTAACCACAAAGTTTTCCCCAAGGTTAAGCCCACTTAGCTTGCAACCCAATTTGCAAGACCTTCAACAAGTGTTGTGCCTTATGAACCATTCATTATAAAGCCACTTTATCTCATCAATTGATAAGTGGGAGGTATTTTCCACAGCGTGTTGATTTGTGATATTGCTACCAGGATTCAACCATGTAGTTTTGCAAATGGGGTTGCAAGATAAGTGGGCTTAACCTTGGGGAAAACTCTATGGTTAAGTGCTTGAGCTAGAGTAGTACTGGGATGGGTGACCTCCCGAGAAGGCCAAGTGCTTCACCTCTACGAGCATCACCTAGATGTAATGAGTGCTAAGTGGACCATTCAATATCATTAGAGATGGGTTCTTGTGAACCACTACTCATGAAACATGGGTCAATGAGTTTAACTCGTAAAACTACACAATTGAATCTTGGTAGCAATATCACAATTTCATGAAAGTTGTTAAAAATAACTATGACAACTTTAAGGTGGATAAGAATTGCTAGATTAGAAAGAATGTGATAAGGGGGACTAAAAGTGTGGATTGGAGAGGATAAGGAATATCTTTGGTATGTATTTGCAAATTACCAAAAAGGTAGATAAGATCGCAAGTGAAGTGTTTATTTGAAAGAGAATGTTTCTAATTTTTATCTTGTTAATTTAGGTATTAGGATTGCCTGGGGATTTTGGTGCCACTTTTAGCCCATAATTTTCTCTCATGATTTTAGAAATCATTGGCCTTTTATAGTTGTGGATCTTTCCTATTTATATTAGTTCATAGTTTGGAGGTTTATATCTTGTTATGATTGATTTTAAAGGTTATACTATGAAAAATTTCTAAACTTCTAATTACTTTATCCTATGATGGCTTCATCTTGTTGATTATTGTAATGGGATTTGGTATTGTGAATATATTGGCTTGAGTTTTGGAGCTTGGGTTTTTCTCTAAAATGATTTTTCAAAGGTAAATATTGCATCATTGTGGTGAAAGATTTTACATTTCATTTTTATTTTCTAAAATGGTTAGATCTTTCATGTATCTTTTATTTGATTAGTGTAAGAATATTTTTATCATCAACCTCCTTTCATTTGATATCAAAGCCTAATTGACTGTGTTTCCTAGGTGATAGGAAAATTAATTTTTAAATTAATCATGATTTTAGTGGGAGCCATTTGCATAGGATCTCTTATTTTTAGGAAACATGGTAAGTACATCTCAAATGGAGATGAACCAATTAAATTATACAAACTTTAATCTATAGAATCCCAAAATGGAGGATTTTTTGATAGATATAGACCAATGGGAAGCAATCTCCAAAAGAAAACCATCAATTATGAAGGATGAATATGGGTTTGTATTAGTCAAAAAATAGAAGCTTCATTTAGCTTTATTTAGTAAATCTGACACCTCTAGATGTTGTAGAGGAATCTACTACTAAATCCCCCTAAGAAAAGAGGAGAATTATATCAAGCCAAAACATTAATGAATAATAATTTTCTATGTAAGGAGTTTTATTCTTTGAGGATGGGTGACAAGGATTTAATATTGGGCTTATGGATGTATTTAACACTATTGTAAGCTAATTTCAATCTATTTGGTGTAAATATGGAGGAATAAGATCGATGCATGGTCTTAAATATTAAGTCATTTTCCAAACTCATGGGGACAATCTAGTGATGGTCATTCAAATTACTACTTCAAAGTTTGTGCTTGATGAGGTGAAAGGTTTTTGAATCATCCAAGGAAACACTAGTTTCTTATGGATGACCAAATGAAAAAGGAAGGAAGAAGGATAAGAAAAGGAAACTGTTAGATCAAAGTGTAAGGGAATATCTAACTCTCCTAATAAATCCAAGGGAGTGTGTTGTTAATGTGTTGGAAATATGGTAAGAAAGGCCACATCATGAAGGACTAAAAAGTCAATAAGAAATTAAATAATGAATTAATGATGGATTTTCTAAAGCTTCTTATAATGAATCGAATATATTTTTTGTATCCATTTCCATGCATGTATGTGAGGATGCAAGGATGGTTGACTCTAGCTCATCTTTCCACATGACTCTAAAAAAGGAGTGGCTTTTTATCATGATATTTTTATGGTGGAAATGTCAATATTTCTCACAACTCATTTATGAGTATTCTTAGGCGTGGTTTATTCAAGATCAAATTCTCTATTTGGAGAATCAAAGTCATTTCAAGAGTTACAAACATATTGGGATTGGTTTTATTTTTGTCTATTACCAAGATAAATTATGTGGGTGTGCAATATTTATTTGTGGTGGATGCAAGATGATTCATGGATTCATGGATTCATGGTGTTGGAAAATGAAGTTTAGTTAGGAAATATTTACTACCTTGATGCTAGCACATTAAATCAATGCAATAGTTTAGTGGTATATCCAACATCTACACCTACAATATTGATACTTTAAGAAAATGGATTAGTTGCATTAGGAATTGCAATAAACACACAAGTGACATAAATTTGTAGCAATGGAAAATGTGATGTGGGTTCCCAAATATTTTATGACCTTAGAAATCAAGTTACTAACTAAGAATACTATTTTTTTGCATGACCATATGGGCCATATCAGTGAGAAGGGTCTTAGGAATTTGAAAAAAAAACTTCTAGAAGGGTTAATTGATTGTTCTTTTGATTTTTAATTTTATTAACATTGTATCTATTTGAAAAAAAAATCATGTTCAAGTTAATTTGATCTTACATAAGACATGGTAATTTAGATCTTTTTTATAGTGAAGTGTTTGGTCTTGTAGATATTCCTTCATTGGAAAAGTCTTTGTATTATGCTTTCTTTTATTGGTTATTTTCTAGGATTACTTTGGGCTATTTTAGTATGCATAAATATAAGGTCTTTAATTGGTTCAAATATTTTAATACTTTCATAAAAATAAAAAACTAGTAGAAAGATCAAAGTGTTGAGAATAAAAAATGGTGCAGAATATTGTTCAACTAAGTTCACTAGATTATGTAAAGATAATGGTATTATATGACATAAGATAACCCCACACACTCCTTAGTAAAATATATTTGTAGAGTACATGAGTAGGTCAAAACTTGTGGATAAAACCCCCTTTGAGGTTTGGATGAGAAAAAATCCCTTCCTTCAATATATTTGAGTATTTAGTTTTGAGGTATATGCTCATATGCCCAATGAAAAGAGTTCAAAGTTGGATTATAAGGTATTAAATTGTTTGTGTTAGTTCTATACCGCTCAGATGATACTAGGAACTCCCTCCCCAATATCAACTTGAAAGCTTCTAGCACTAGTGGATCGCACTCCACAAACACCAACCATAGCCTACCCTCTGATATATTACCCAAAAAATCCCATAGCTTCCGCGAAGCAGTAAGCCTCATAAGGGTCTCCATCATAGTGAGTCGACCGTTATAAATGCCAAATGAATGCCCCACGCCACCTTAAATGCCCACAAATCATGTGAGCATTAAATCAAAAGGAACACACAGCTAAGAACATTCTTATGAGGCTATCGTCACTGCCAGTGTTAGCCCATCCGAACATGAGAAATGATGATACAATAAATCTCCACTACCCCTCTGTACCGCGCCAACTTGGAGAATGTCCTGGAAACACTGAACTGCCACCATCAACAACACTTAAAATGACCCTAACACCCTCCCCCAAGTTGTCATAGGGAATATATTATATTATATTTTAATATATTATATATACTAGTGGGTGGCTAGGAGGGCATCTCTCCACAACAAGGATGTGGAGAGACCGCGACTATCAATGCTCTACCTAAGGACTGCAAATGTAGTGAAAGTGTTTGATTGGATACCAATTAAGGCCTACATTGGGGGTCAGGTTCTGCATGGATGCAGGCGTTGGCAATCAACTCGTGATGAGTTCAAGTTGGTGTTTAGCAGAGGCTTCATTAATTTTCCTTTGTACTCAGCTTGAGTCTTGAGGATGGCTATAAGGATCATAATTAAAGCTTTAATGTTGCTACATGCCTCAAAGATTGGCAGCTCTAAAAAATGATGTTAGCTTCATCAATGATCTGGGCTCGATACGACCTATCTCCCAGTTGGTGAGGAATGACGAAGCATATTGCACGATCTAGGATAGGTGGAAGGTGATTAGGAAATCTGGTAGAGCACAATGGAAAATGTACAACGTGGTAAGTTGGGCAAGCCTGGCGGAGTAGTTTCATTATATATCAACAGTTGGGCATGATTTTTGTTATCTTCGGCCTATCTTTTGGTGTGCTTTGAGCGTAGCCATGATCGAGCGCTCTAAATTCATCATGTAGGTTTCATCTGAGGTAGTGGTGAGCATAGGATAGGACACTCCCATCCAAATCGATTGCAAGGTTTTTTAAACGATATTCAAGCACATAACTAACCAACGGTTGAAGAGGATTGTGTTGAGGATTGATCATCATGCAGTGGTAGCCGTTAAGATGATTTTAGGTAAGGATTTCCTAGGGAATCAAGAGTCGTTTCAGGTCAATACCCATATTGTCTCTCATTTTCTAGTGTCTGTGTTGGATGTGAGGACTCCCAAAGCCGAGGCAAAGGTCATAGTTTGCAAGATTTTCAAAAAAGAGCTTTTGGGCGACTTGGACGAGGTGATGAAATCAACTCTCTTGGGATGTGGCGCACCTCGATCCCGTGATCTTTCGCTGGTTAGGGTGATAGGAGAGGTCATAAAGGTCTATCCCCTACTTAGACTAGAGCTTAAAGGCATGGCACTAGTTAGACACCATCAAATTGTTGCCTATGGAGTCAAGTTTTTGAAGAAGTTGTTGTTACTGGAGTCGGTTAGTGGTTTTGACTAGGTGGCAGATTTTGACCAATTTATAAAGATGAACAATTTTTAGCCTAGTTTGTGTGTCACGTAGTTTGTTTAGGGTTTGGTGTTAAATAATATAGTATGTATAGTCCCATACGAGTGGTGGTTGGTTTCATCGTTTTGTTGTCTTTTCCTGGTTTTGTCTCCCTGGTCTTTGGGGAGTGTTCACAGGAAATTCTGTAACTTTTGGTGGCCACCAAGGTTGGTTGTGTTAAATGAACTATGTTAAATGGTTAGTTTATAGGGGTGTCTAACTGGAAACTTTGCAACCTGCTCTGCAGAAGCAATGTAATTTTTTTGGAAATCTAATATAATTATCTCTTACGAATCAAAAAAAAATATTATATATACTAATATAAAATATATATAAATATTTATATTAATATTAATATTATAACAATTCAAATATTAATATATACTGATTTATATATTAATATTTCTGGTTTTAATAAACAGATATATGTTTCTTATCGAATATTCAATTTTTCTTTTAAAAAATAGATATATGTTTCTCCTTAGTATTGCTTTGGTATTTGGCATGGGGGTGACCAACCTAAAAATTCAACATTTGGGATGTGTTTATAGGGGTTGCAAGAGCTTTTTGAACTTCACCCTTCGTGCTAACGACTTTTTTTTCATCCAATCTTGATGAAATGAAAAGGGTTTGTTCAGCAAATTGACAACATTCTATCGATATAAGATATGCTCTATTTTGAATTTAATAGGTAATTATTATTGATTTTCAACATGCACTGTGTAAAGTCCTGATTGATAGACTAATTGAAAAACATCTATAACTTTTAAATAGTTAAACATTTTTTTAATCCGAAAGATGTGTCACACACAATGCTTCACAAAACATAGTTTTAAAAAATTAAATTTCATCATTTTTTGACAAAGTTAGGGTGGTCGGACAAATGGTTTTTAATATTTTTAAAATTCCTACTAAAAAATTCATAACTAATTATTTACTTGCAAAAGAATTACAAAAAAATGTGTCACATCTAGGCATGTGTCCTCTATTTGTATTGAAAGATTCGGAAAAAAAAATATATATTTTTTCTCCCCATTAGAGTGGTTGGGCAAACACCTGCTTTTTATTTTTTCCTAAAAATTTAGTACTATTGCATTTAAATTTCAAATTTTCACCAAATAGATTTACTTTTTTCCAAAAAAAGACTAGTAGCTTAGAAACTACATTCAATTTGCTATAAATTTTGTTCTTACATATTTTTCAAATTATGTCAATAACCTATTCATTTTTTTATGTCAAGTTACCTAACTCTATTTTTTCTAAATTTTCATTGCCACTTAGGGGCCTAGTTTGGACCACCATGATCCTGCACTAACCCTTACACACCAATACATTCAAATGTTGGGCGAATCAAACCTCGAAAAAATACATATGTTGTAATTTTCAAGGCGATTATGGGTCTGGGATTAGCATAGAGTTATCAAAGTATTGGGGAAATGAGTCCTCATACACAATTATTTTTCAATGTTATTGGCGAAATATATCCTCATATACAATTATTTTTTAATGTTATTGGCAAAATGGGTCCTCATACACAATTATTTTTAAATTTTATTGGTGAAATGGGTCCTCACACGTAGTGAACATTTATTGCATGTTGTTGGCAAAACATGTCCTAATACACAATGTCGTTTTAATAGTATTAGTGAATATGTGAGTGATTTAATACATGCGTATGTGATTCCAAGCAAAAATATTAATTAGACCATTGAAAACATGTAGTTTGTTATGGCAAAATTATTAATTACATATGACTCATAAAAGAAATTTATGGTGAATTGAAATGCATTGGATTGATAATTCGTAAAATCTTAGTGATTTGGCTACCCTATTGGTTGCAATGTATTCGTCAATTTCAAACTGGCCGAATGAACTATTTTCCAATTGACAAAGATTCGTAACTAAAAAAATCCCTGATGACAAGTGCTATTGGAAGGTTTAGTAGCTTCAACATCTTCCTTTTATATAGCATGACTAGGTTTTTTGTGGTAAAAAAATGTATGGAGATGTCAAATTCTTGTTGTTCTACTATAGTTAGTGATTTATTTGTGTGGTTCATTAGTGTTTTCTTATAATGTTGCATTGATATTGCATTGCTTATGTTATGCAATATGACACAAAACCATGTCAAAATATGGTTGTTTCCTTCTCATCAAAATATCATTTACAATGTGACAATTGTGGTAAATGTTTCCCAAATCATCCTTCTTGTCGAGTGCAATGCATATATAGGTATTTTTATGATAGGTAGTAGCAAAGTAAGGGAAAAATAAATCAGCGCACAACATGCACATATGACTAGGTTATTTGATATGAAAAAATAAAGGCAAAACTCTATTATACCAAATTGACCTAATGATTGAACTTGCATATTTGTATTTATTCTAACTAGGTATTGAAAACCTCAATTCACAAACATTACATATGTGATTGTTTTTCATTGAATTCCAACATATAGATATTTGGTATTTTCTTTGAAGACAAAAAAAAAACTTGATTAAATTATTTTATATTAAAATTTAAAAAAAATGTATCACAATCTATTTGGAAATCAAATATTCATTGACACATAGTATAACTGAAAGTGTAAAAATGAGAAAAATAATCTAGAATGTATCTACACTTCTAAATAAGACATTGCATCAGGATTCAAGAGATTTAAACTTAATTTAAACTAAGAATCTTCAGAAATCTGTCCTATTGCTCTCTAACTCTAAAGATCTCTCTAATCTACTTTGCTCTCATATTTAAGTAAGCTAATAGATTATTGAAATGACACTTAGAGAATGAGAATTCAAACTATTTCTATTCCTATATGATTTAATAATGAAAAAAACTACTGTAATGGCAGCCATGACTGTGAATGCTAAATGCTTGATGAATGCTTGATGGTTGATCCCAATTGCTGATTTCTTGAATGCTTGATTGCCTGGAATACCTGCAGAGTAAGATTGCACAAATTAGGATCCCTTTCCCATAGCCAGAAACCTGTATTTATAGATTTCACGGCACACATTTGTGAAAGGGCACAGGATAAAAGGCTGGGATTTCCTCTGGTGAATTGTGTGGTGAGAGATGAAGATTCTTGAGATTTCCATGGAGATTGTTCCTCCCCACAAAAACATCAAGCCAGAGGATAGGAGAAGGAGAGAAGAAAAAGGCTTTCTTGTGACAGCCTTTCACAGCCATTCTCGTAAATGCACAGGAGTTGGTTGTTGAAATATTTAATAAAACTGAATAGTTCAATTTTATTGTTGAGATTTGATGAGGTGGAGGATTTGAGAATATTTTAAATATTTTATTTTATTTATTCAAAATATGAGAGAAATGAGATATTAATTTAAACAAATAAACTATAGTAGCTTATTTATTAAATTAAATGTGGAATGATTAATTAATTTAAACAAAGTATGTAATCTTTATTTAATTAATTAAAGTAGAATAATGTATTTAAAATAGAAAATAGG
>VDFB02271358.1:1244457293-1244523526 GCA_007258455.2 Sequoia sempervirens | reverse complement strand
AAAAAAATCAAAAAAAAAAAGGATTGAAAAGAGTAAAGAAAAAAATCGTCCTCTAGTGAAAACCGCATGGGCGGCACTTTGGGCAAGACCATTACGAAAACCTAGAAAGCAGGTGTCATGTGTAGAATAGAGCATCTACGTGTGCCAGTTCAATTGAAAGCATCTCATCTCATCCATAATAAATTGAGTATTCCATCCATCTTATCCATAATAAATCCATTCATCCATAAACTATTGATCTAATCCATTTCATCCATCTACATCCATAGTCCAAATTATCTTGATCTTGATGAAATTTTGGGGCACACTTTACACTTGCTTATGGTAAACATCTTGACAGGGGTCATTTTCATTGATCCTATCCTATGAAACATTATCTGAGCCTTGAAGCATTATCCAAATGAGCATTTGTTATCCGAACACCTTATCTTATCGCAAGATAATCCATATCCATCCATCCATACACTTATCTGAGCACTCATCCATCATATTCCATACATTGCTAGACATTGGGGGCAAATATATACATCTTGCTTCGAGAATAAATCTTGATCTATATCCTTCAACCTATGTGGCGATCCGAACATTGACAAATGTGAAATCAAATTGGTCAAAACATTTGTGATTCAAAATCGAAATCACTAGCCCATGGCATATTTTGATGAGAAGATGTTCCTTATCCAGTTTTATCTTCAATCGAACATCAATCCAAACAATCAATATCAGTCACATTTAACGCACCCTTCAAACGTCACATCAAATCATGCAAAACATCTTTTTGTTTCAAACCAAGCTTCAAAATCTTGATCAATCAAATTCAATCAACCCATCATCATCTCAGGATATCATTCCCAATCATTTTGTTGCTTAACACTATCCTTGCATTGTTGTGTATCCTAAACAATGTTATCATCATCAATCCTTGCATTGTTGTGCATCCTCAACAATGCTATCGTCATAAATCCTGATCAATCAAATCCTTGCATTGTTGTGTATCCTCAACAATGTTATCATCATCATCAATCCATCGATTCGATCAATCAGCCTTAGCTTGGTCTTCAAAAAAATCCCAAACAGAGAACTGATATCATCACCCATATCCATATCCAAATCATCAAAATCATGTGAAAATCCAAAAACATCAGAATACCAGAAAATCCAAAAAACATCAAAATATCAGAAAATCCAAAAACATCAGAAAAATCCAAAAATCCAAAAACATCAAAACATGTCTAAAAAAACCAAAAACAAAGTCGCCAGTTGAACTACGTCGTCTCTGAGCTTGAACGTAGGTAAGGTTGATCATTGATCATCCCTCGAGACATTTAGGTCAGTCCTATAGGAGTCCATCATAATAAACTGACATTTCATCATGTATATCATCATCTGTAAATCGGTCAAGTCATCGGTCGAACTATGTGGTCTCTGCATGTATAACGTAGGCAAGGATAATCTGTCAATCAACCCTCGAGACCCCTAGGATAGGTCTTTAGGTTAGTTCCTTGGTCAAAATCTCATAAAATCCCAAAAAATATTTAAAATTTTGAAAATCAAAACATTTGTAAAAATCTCAAAAACACCAAAAATAGCCTCAAAACATTGCAAAAACATCAAAAACATCAAAATATTTGAGAAAATCCATCTGTCTCATTTCGCTTTCACCCGAAATAAGCATCATCCATAATAAACTAATCGTCATCATCAACCTTTGGTGAAACAATCGGAAACAAGTCTAGCAGGTTTAAAGTGAAAACCCAAAAATGTCAAGTCTTAAGTCTAAGTCAGTGCATAAGCAAGTTGGTTATCTCTTTGTACTAGTAACACATCATCCAAGCAGTCCCATATCAATCATCTGATAACATCATGTCCTAGGATGAATCCTTCCTACAAAAGGGGCATTATTTATCAGAAAGAACACTTTGGATAAACGAAATGACGTGCCGCCATCCACTAACATGTCCTAGGACGAATCCTTCCTACAATGGGAATTATCTTTTAGCAATAAGTTTTGTTCATCATCCTTAAGAAAACACATCCCTTTTCCATTAGCGGTATTGAAGAGCATCAGTTTGTTTGTTTACTTGGTCTTTTTCTTTTGACTTATCTTATTTACGCTCATTCCAAGGACGTCTCGATGATATCCCAAAGCAGAGGATTTAGAGAAATAGGATTGGGGCAACGATCATTATCTTTTGTCTAATGTGCTTGTTGGACGTTCTTGTAATATAACCTTGGTGAATACTTGCTTTGTTAGGTATGTACGGAAGAGATCTAGGGAAACTTGTTGACTATTGCATAGAAAGGTTTACCTTTCTATGTTTTGGTCCGAGGTGTCTGCAATTTCTGAAGTGCATCCTAGCAAGGTTTATGTATGTCAGGTGTGAACAAAAATACTCCTATCTGATTTTCAAGTCAAAGTCCATCACACTAAGTACAACGTCATTCTGTTTTTCTATACCTTGATGCATCGTACCACGTGTGTTATCAAACATAAGAAAATTTGGCCCTTTGAAAATCCCAATTCCTCGGCAAGTAATCATCATCATCATCATCATCATCTGCATTTGTGTCATAGTGCATCTTGTTGAGACGACTTTCTCTTTTCTTACTAATCACGCTAACAAGGTACTATGACAGTTGATCATCATCACCATCATCGTTATCGATCCTGCATCCACAAATCATTAGCATATTGCATAAGCATATCATATAGGAAACATACACATGGCATTTTAAATAGGTGCATTCATGACATTGCATTTCACCCATTACATTACATCTCATAGCATTACATTGATCATTGCATAAGCATTCATTTACATTTCATAAATCATCACATAGCATGAACAAAAATATTCCACAATCATTATAATCATAAACAATAGGAACATAAGCATTTAATTCATTAGGCATACATATCATCGCATTAATATATCATTGCATCACATACATCATCATTTAGGATAATAACATTTGTTATTCTAAGCATCTCATAACACCATTTCATTAGCATCATCATATCATGACCATCGCATCATATCATATATATCCGTAAATCATCTCATAAATAAGCATTTCCACACATCATCACGTATACCATAAATTAAATCATTTCACATATCACAAGTGGCATGAAATAAATCATCATAACATCATTGCACATCATAATCATCGCACACATCATTACAAATAAATGCATCCATAAAACGTCACTGCAAAGCATATAGAAATAAGTCATCCATGCATAAATAAAAAAACACATTGCATTGCATCAAAATCAGCTCATATATATCTCATATTAGCATATCACTGTCATAGTACAAAGAATAATAATCGGATCACTATACATATATGTCAATCGGTACAAAATGCCCATCGGGCTATCAAAAATGAGCCCATAAAGCACAAAAAGTACATTATAATATCTGGATCAAGCCCGATCCCTGTGGATGTTGCCCTCGCCCCTGTCACCGTGACCCTCTGGTGGTATCTGACTGGCCCGCTCTGAGTACTCGGGAACCCAATCTACTCTAGGTACATGGTCGTGGTAGGCCCGGCGGTAGTACTCTATCTCTCACATAGCATCTTTGTAGGATCGTACTGGCATTGTACCCTGAGATGAGGAGGTTGTCATGCTCTTAATCTGCTACCTGCGGCCTAGCTCCGTCGCTTCCTGTAGCTCTGCAGCTTGTCTCTGTTGCATAGCATGATCCCTCTCTGCTCTCAACCACTCTCTATTAGCCCGTGCCTGGTCCCTCTCGGCCGTCACTGCCTGTACGTGTGCCTGTAACTGTACAATCAAGGCATCCCATGCATCTACTTGCCCTACTGGCTGTGCCCATGGCTACGCGTGAACCTGACCCTCACCCTCAGCTCGTGGTGGTGGGACTGGCGGATCCTACTGCTGGTCCTACATGGGGACATCCTCGTGACCTTGCAGAACTAGGGGCACCTCTGGTGGATCCTATCAGATCTCGATCCTTGGTCCTCGCCCTCGTCCTCATCCTCTACCCCTGCCTCTGACCCTGTATGCCTCTAGATCCTCACCTGGATTAATCAACTGAAGAGGAGGTCTGAACTAGTCTCTGTACGCCTGTGTCATGCCTGGATCTACTAATCCCTGATCATAGGCCCAAGGTCAGGCCACCAAAATGTCAAAAACTGTCAACTGCCTCCGAGGTAGGAATTCTAGGCCCCCATGACACCTGTGTCATGTTGCGTGCAAACACGGATACGTAGTTGTCAACTGGCCAATCTTGTGGCTCTCTGAACTGACGTTGTACATGCCCAGGTAGGTATCTCTCTATCATTGTATGCTCCTGCCCCTGCATGTATCAATCCTGGCAGCAGTAGAAGAGTTGGTCTGCATCATCAGCCCATCCAAGCTGACTGAGGTATGGTCTCCAAGTGAACACAAGCATCTCATCTATGACCCGCCTCCAGTAGGGGATCCTGTGCTCTCCAGTGTGTGTGAAGGACACACCACCTCTGTATCGTGTCACCAGGGCATCCTCTACCCCCATCAGCATCGGAACGACCCATGGATGTAGCACAGAAATGTACTCCAATGCCCAGACATGCAGCAAGGTCACTCCGGCTCCCAGCGCTCTGCCATCTGCATACACGTACTTGTGCATATCCCTGTAGAGTGAAGCCAAAAGTACGGGCACCCATGCAAAGCAAACTGGTCTGTCCTAGACCATCCTCTCCTAACAGTATCCCCATCCAAGACTGAAATACCGCACTCGTCTGTCTAGGGAAACCAAACCTCAAATGATCACCACAATCACCCAGCGGAAGGGAGGTGATATAACTCGGTACCGCTCCAACTTGATCTGACCCTCGCAGTAGATAATATCTCAAGTGGCGAGGTCTCGGGTACAACACTCGCGTCCCTCCTCCATGTCATAAATCACCTGGCGGCCATGAATGGGCAATCATAATATCTGCCAGACGTCCTCTAGTGTGACGGTCGCCTCACTAGTGGGAAGATGAAACGACGACGTTTCGTTGTGCCACCGCTCTGCCAACGCTGACAACATCACGAGGTGTGTGCGCACAGGTGCCACATACACAATATGCCATAGTCCTGCGACATCTAGCCGATCCTGGTCTCTGTCGCTAAAATCCTTAAGAACGCTCGCTAAATCCCGTGACCAGTGCTCCTGAGAATAAAGCTCCCTAGGTCTGTCCTGCATCACGCAAAGTTAGCATGTTAAAAATTTTGAAAAAATCCTAGCGTCGTGCCTCAAACTCGCTTCCAGCGGCGCAGTTTGTGAAGGTGTCGCAGTTTGAGTTTCCTCAAACTCTGATGCTGGACCCAAAATTTTGTCAAACAGAGCCGCCGCAGTGCACTTTAACCCCCAGCATCACAATTTTCTTGAAAAGGGCACCATCATGGCACACTTTTCCAAACCAGCCTGCGAGTTTGAGCCGAGCCCGAGCCCAACGGTGGAGTTTTTAAACTCTATATTGCACCGTTGCGGCACTAAACAGCACCGTCGCAGTGCAAAAAGGTCAAAAGCGGTGCACTTTAAACACCGAGCAGCGCTATAATAGCCTCGCTAGAGGCGAGCTCTCCTTAAAACATGTAATAAATGTGTTGAAACGAAAAAACGAAGCTTCAGTTAGGGTCACATACTGGGGCACCGATGTCGGGTGGCTGTTGGTAGGTCTGAACTCGGTCAGAAATGTGTAGAGGAAGTTGTCGTTGTGCCATATCATTGAGGGTCAGAGCTTGAATCTCAAGGTTTGCTGGCGGAGGTGTGTGAAAATGACTTGAAAGTGACCCCTCAGGCCCCTTTTAAGCCTAAAAATTAGGGTTTCTTGACCCTCTAGGGCTATCCTGCTAGGATTTTGGATCCCCGAACCTGTTTTCGTCCATTCGAGGCTTATTTTTCATCGTTTTATTACGTTTAGACACATTTTTAGCCTCTCAGACCCCTTCCAGAGCTGTCGGGCACTTTGTCACTTTTTTTCACGAGATCACCCAAAAAATTAAAATTTTCGTCTGATCTCTCGAGGGGGCATTATAATGGCATGTTTTCTCTCGCCATGCAGCAATGGGGCAAGTTTTTAAATATCAAAATTTTTGGCTTTGATCAAGATTGTGTATTCTTTGAACCAACGCAACGAGTGCATTGCTTCAAAGAGGGAAAAAATGTAGACACTAAAAATATACTGATTGACATCGTGCATTCGATCCTGACTTACTAACATCGTTTCTTCCTGAATCATTCCTTGGTCTAACCATTTAATCAAATTCCCCTATCTAATTAAATTAATCAATATCTGTTTCTTAATTAAATAAATCATTTTGTCTAATTAAGTCACTTTCTCATGTTAATTAAATCAATCCATCTGATCTAATTATCCCTATTTAATTAAATAATCAACTTATTTGATTAAATCTCCAAAGTCTATCCATTAAATTAAATAAATTAAAACCTTATTTGATTTAATCTAACACCATCCCTTTTAATTAAATAAATCAAAATCTTTATTTAATTAGCCTCTTATCATATTCCTCTCTTATCTTATTTAAATAAATCCATAAATTTAAGTCACTATGTCACATCATCTAATCTCCTGTTAAATTAATTAACCCTTGATTAATTTAATCTAATCTCATGCCACATCCTCTAGATAATGCAAGTTGCACATGAAAATAGATTTAATTCATTTATTAAATCCCTATTTTCCTCACAATGCATCTTTTTGGAATATTCTCTCAATTTGAATTCAAAAATTCCAAGTCAACATGTACATCCAACAAGGCATTTAAAACCTCTTACATGTCCTTTTCCTTGCCAAGTGGCATTTATTGCATTTTCCCTTCCCTCTTACATGTCATTTCAACAAATTTGAATTTCAAATATTGGCATTTATTGGCACAAACCCCAAATCTTGCACAACCATCATCCATTCATAACTTGACAAGTGGCACCATATCATTGGATGAATGTTAGTCCCACATTGCTCAAATTTGGGCATTCATCCATCTTTAAATCCTATAAATGAAGAGTTCCTCTCCTCATTTTATCATCCACAATCCAAGCAAAGTTACCATTCTCAAATATCTCTTGAGTTTCATCCATTATCATTGAGTCATAGTTAGGTTTTGCAGATTTTGGCTTGGAGTCTTCACATTTCATCAACAAAGTGGATCAATCTCTTCAACATTCGAATCTTGCATCATAGGAATTGGGAAAGGGCCAATTTTCACATCAAATTGGCACCAATTCCCCCATGGGATCAAGTGTTTGCTATTTAAATTAGGATTTAATATAGTTTTTATCATTTCATTGTGTTCTTGCTTATTTTTCTTTCCTATTTTGAGTTTGCAAATGGATTTCATGGGGAATCCTTCTTTTAGCTTGCAAATCCTTGTCTAACTCGTTTATTCATGTTGTTTTATAGGTACTAGGAAAAGGGTTCGTACACTATCAATTATCATTAATTTATTGAAACATTAATATTGAATGCATATTTACATATCTATTTCAAATAACACCAATTATCAAATAAATTAACTTAGACATATCATTATTTTAATGCATCCAAATGATTTTTTTGAATCATAAATTTTTCAATTCAAATGTATAAATCTGTGTAGTATATATTATATTATATATTTTTTAATTTAAGTTGATCGCATCATCTAAGCACTATGTGCCTACTTCAAGATAAAATTTTCCATCACTCAACAGCTAGATACAAATATATGTTTTGTTGAAGACTTGAGTTGTTGGGGGAGATTGTTTGAGATTATTGGCATTGTCATTAATTTTTTCATTGATGTCAACCCCTTGTATGTGAAGATTGTTGAAGTTGTGTTAGATAGTGTGTTTCCTGTGAAGAAGGTTGTCTAGATGAAATGGAATTGCTCCACATTCTCTGTGTTGAAGTTTCTTGTCTTGCAGATTTGGGAACCTGCTAATGTTTTTTGTAGCTAATTTCCCTTGGAGTGTTAAATGTTGGGTTGCTCCACAAGTGAATTTATTATATTGGAGTTCAATGGTAGTGCATCTTGTTGCATAGGATGAAAATATTCTTTGTTTCAAGTGGTTACGACAGTATTCCAAAGTAGTATAGTATTGTTGGAATAGTTTGTAGTGTTGTATGGTGTTGTCATGTAGTCTGTAGGGTGTTTTCAGACTTGGTGAAGTGTGAAGTCAATTGTTGTTAGTGTTAATTTAGGTTTGACCAACCTAGCATATTAATACTATGTGCAGAAGTTCTTCATTGATTTTTGATGCAGGGTGAAGCAGGTTGATGTAGATTTGGGTCCTAGTTAACCCTTGGTTTGGTCCACCTTCACTTCTTTCCATCATGGAAGTGTTCAATGCTGAGTTATTTTGGTGTTGCATGTTTGAGGTGCACATGTTTCATTGAGTTCAACCTTAAGAATTTGTTTCAGGTCAAAAATGGTATATATGCAAGGTGAATTGTCGGAGATGTAGTGTGTGTGGTGTGAGATGCAAATGTGATCAAGTGTGGTAATTTGAGTGTGAGCTTAAATGCCTAAGGCTATTAGATGTAGTGAGTAGAAGGTGTCTACATTTCAGTGTACTTGAAGTTGTTGAAGGCAGTGAGCTAAAGGTTGTGGATGGTATAGAGTTGCAGTGGTGGATCTTTTTATTGCTCTGAGATAGTGAATCTCTCTGTAACAATTTCTTCTATCTTCTTTCTTCTAGATAGTGATTTCTTTGGGTGGTGAGCCATTCTTCTTATCTAGGTAGTGATCCCTTCTAGCAGTGAGCCTATTATATTCAGTGTTGCTATTCATAAATATGTGAGCTAATCCTCACTGTGGTTTTTCCTTAATCAGGGTTTTCCATGTAAATTTGGTGTTATATTGTGTATTGTTATGTTTGTATTATTATTTCATATGTTTACATTCTTCTAATGCTTAATTATGGTTTAAATGTTGATAAGGGTTTGAAAGTTAATGAGGGATTGAATGTTTTAATGTACAACTTATTCATCCCCTCTCAATTGTCCTGTGCATCTAACAATTGGTATTAGAGTTGTGATTACTTAGAAGAATTTAACCACTTGAGGTAGATCCAGATGGCGCACAAGAAGGGTGTCAAAGATCCTATGTTCAATGAAATGAATTATGCTTATTGGAAATCTATAATGGAATCATTTCTTGTCTCTCTTGGGTTTGGAGTCTATAAATCAGTTGAAACTAGATATACTCAGCCTACTAATGGTCCAAAAAGTAATGATGAGATCAAGGATTATGAGAATAATGGAAAGGAAAGGAATAATATCATGAGTGGTATTTCTAATTTAGAACTTGGAAATGCGATAAGTCTCAAAATAACTAAAGAGGTCTAGGTAAAGTTGCAGAGCATTTATGAAGGAGATGATAAGGTCAAGAAAGCAAAGATGCATAATTACAAATCCAAATTTGAAACCCTGAGGATGTCTGAAGATTAAGATATTACAACCTACATGCTCAGAGTGGATGGATTTTTCAATGCCATCAATGGTCTTTGTGGTATGCTTGAAGAAAATGAAGTTGTGAAAAAGGTATTAAGAAATCTTGCTAAATCTTATGGTGCTAAATTTTTTGCTATTGAGGAAGCTCAAAATTTGGATAAATATCCTAGAGATCAAATGTTTGGTGCTTTAATTTCCTTTGAATTGAGAGATATTTTTCAAGATGTTACAAAGAAAGAAACTATTTTTAAAGTCGAAAAGGTAGAGAAGGATGATGAATTAGATTTGGATGATCTTGATGAGGTGGAAGCAAATTTTCTAAGAAGATTGAAAAATGGCATTTTCAAATATAGAGGTAATTTACCCTTTAAATGTTTCAATTTTGGAAAGATAGGTATTAAGCTTCTAAATTTCCAATGAAAGTTGCAAATGACAAACATAAGGATCATAAAGGTAAATTTATCAAGAAGATTTATTATATTGAAAGAGACAGTAGTGTATCTGATGATAAGGAATCAAACTATTTTGATGATGACAATGATGAATGCTTGTTCATGGCTTTGAATTTTGGAACTATTTTTACTAATCCCGAAAGATGTGTGAAGGAAAATTCTCTAGAAATAGGTCACAACATTGAAGGAACTATGGTGACTAATTTTCATGCAAAAGAGGAGAGAAATTATTGGATAATTCATAGTGGATGTTCAAATCATATGATAGGTGATAAGAGTAAGTTTGATAAGTAGGAGGTATTTTCCACAACGTATCAAATTGTGGTATTTCTATCAAGATTCAACCATGTAGTTTTACAAGTCAAACCCATTGACCCATGTTTCATGAGTACAGGTTCACAAGAACCCATCTCTCATGATAATGAATGGTCCACTTATCACTCATTTCATCTAGGTGATGCTCAAAAAGGTGAAGCATTGGGCCTTCCCGGGAGGTCACCCATCCTAGTACTACTCCAGCTCAAGCATGCTTAACCATAGATTTTTCTCCAAGGTAAATCCCTATCAAACAACATTTTTCTCTCTTTGATGTGTGATTGCATATTTTAGGTTGAAGATCAATTGAAGAGAAAAATTGAAGAAAGTTGCAAAGTTTTCAAAGTTGCAAGAAAAGTTGTCAAATCACAAAAACTCTTCTATAGGATTTATTTTCGTATTTTTAACAATGAACAACTAGAATCTAGAAGTGCAGACCTGGCAAAACAAAACCCAAAAACTAATTTTCCAAAACCCTAGCCAAGACCCATTCACCATAGGGTGAATGAGTCCTTAGTGAAGTTTGAAAAAGCATCTTTGGTGACAGGTACACAACATTTTACCCTTTCCATATCTGTATTTTGATAGTTAGTTATGTTAGTTTTCAGATATGTCTTCTATAGCACACATTTTGAATGAAACTAGGAAAATAGGTGCATCATACCCCCTTTATCATCAATCCCATTTTTCATTCAACCCTATTTCCCTTCATTTCAATTTGGTGAACTTGAGTTTGATCCTTGCATTTTATGATTTTGGAGTCCCTTTTCATCCTAGATTTAGATCTTGCATTTCTTTGCATTTCAAATTAGGTCTCATTTAGGGTGTCTTGTCTTTGATTTCATTTAAGGTTTTAGGATTGTATATTTTGCATTCTTTAAATCTAAAAAATACAAAAAAATTAATCACCTTGCATATCATATACATCATATTAATTTTCATTTGAAAATTGAAACAAAAATTGCATATCAAACTAGCTCTTCTAGGTTGTTATTTTGTCTAATTTACAATTGCATTCAACATTGAATTCACATAAAATTGAAACTATAACTTGCTATAACAAATTAGAATCTGAAAACCACTTAAAATTTTGTAAAAATCTGTTTCAAAACCCTCATCTAGGACCCATTCACCCTAGGGCAAATGATTCCCTGATCAGGTCATAATCTGATTTTTTGGGCATTAAAATATTCATTTCTGCATTTTAGTTTGTTGCTTTCATATTTTTGTTACTATTTGTAGAATTTTTGTTTCATGAATTTGATCATATCTAGCTTAATTTGGTAAAGTCAGTGAATTGTGTGATTTCAAAATTGCATTTACAAGACTTTATCTTCATATTTTTACATAATGTAATCAACAAATTACCTTATTTAGAATTTGAAAATTGTATTGCATTCTAGTTCATTGCATTGCACTTTACTTTCTTTCCATTTTGGGTTTTCATTAAGTTTGTAAAACTTGTATGACAACTTGGTGTCCTATTAGAAATATTGTGGTGAGACATAGTTCAAGACTCATGTCATCCCGCGATACACCATTCGTCGTGGATCTTGGGTTTTCTAACTCTCGTTCTAATATTGTTGATAATTAACCCCTATGGATCATAGCATGCATATCTCATTTCTGATGACTTCCTTACCTACAACCAATATGCATAATTTTGTTCATATCTCGCAAGAGAACATAAGGTTTCTAGATGAAGAATTGAAAACTTTACAAGACCTTGTGAGAGATGAACCTATTGCTATCCATGTCGTCCCTCTTATAGGAAACTTACGAAAGCTACTTAAATACGAACAAGGAATAGAATATGTATATAACTTGGGTTACCTCATCAAAAAAAAAAATCTCCTCCTCAACCCACTTCCAATACATTACCTATGAATAAATGAAAAGAAGCCACACCTTTCAAAAACTTTACTACCCCTAACACATCATTTTCTGAAAAAAGGAAAGGACTTGCAATTAGAAGATGAAGTTGATGAAAACACAGTTATTATACCAAAGAAGAAGAAACCAAGAGTGCATGATCATAAAAATATTTAGTTACAATAGTTGTATGAACCTCCTGAATCTCTTTATAACCTCTTACAACTATCCAAAACCAAGACAATCTTCAATGCTCTTTTACATTGGCAACTAATTAAATTACCACCTAAACATGCAAACTTGACCAAAAGACACTAAAAAAATGAACCATATTGTACCTATCATAGATTCTTTGTCCATCATACCAATAATTGTCATTATTTAAAGAAAATATTGAAGAATTTTTCACCCTCTAAGAATCAAAATTGACTACAACGACATTCACTTTGCTCATTGCCATGTAATAGTTGTAGGGTCATAGCATACTCACTATTACATGTTTTACATTCATTGCAAATCATTCTCTTTATTGCAAGGAGCTCATTCTTGTCACCCATCTCAACTCATCCTTGTCTTGCACTTAGTGGGGGAAAGGGGTTAGATAGCCTTGTCCTAGTTTGGACACTTGATGTTGTCTCTTTGGCTAGTTGTCTTCCTTCTGTATATACTGAACAAGATTGGGATGCAAATGACTTGCTAATAGGTTGAATCGCATGTGCCTTTCTAGTCTTTTTCTTTATTTTTCTTTTTCATGTAAATTCTTTATGTGATTGCATGTGCGTAATGTGATCACCCGTACTATCTTGTTTGATGTATCTCTATCTTTTTGTGCATTCCTCTATATGTACCTACATTCTTCTCTATGTCGTAAACATTTTATCTTTTCCTTGTCTTGTGTTTTCCTTTTGAGGATGATGCAAGGCATCGAAACATTTAAGTCTCTTCCATGTTGACCCAAAAGGATTTTTCTTTGTTTTCTCTCTCTATGTGTCATTCTTTCAGTTTTATGAGTATTTGGGGAATGATGATGTTTCTGAGCTCTATAACAATATTGTAGTATTTAGACATGCTGACCCCGAATCCATAAATCCCTTATATATTTTTGGGGGCAACCCCTCCTTCCTTTTTCATGGCATAGCTTTATTTTGAAAACATATGACTTGGCATAGGGCTTTTTGAGGAAATGTCTTAGGATTGAACATTGGCTACTTTAAAGCAATTTCTCACAGCAATGGTGTTCTAGAAACCACTTTAAAGTGGGGCCATACATGTATAATATCTTTTGACATTTATCATGTTTCATGGTTTGATTTTCTTTTTCCTTGTGATGTGTCCTTTTCTTGGTGGTTTCATTGGGTTTGATGTCCTCCAAGAGTGTGATATTTCTTAGTGTACAACTTTCCTCTTAGTGGTGATGTGATGCACTGCATTCCCTAAGTTGTGAATCTTTTACTCTTGACTTGTCCTTTCTTGGAGACATTAGGAACGATGTTCCCTAAGAAGAAGACCTTACACGAACTAAGTCAAATCCCTTTGAACAAAACTTTTACTTACATTATTGTTCATAGGTGTTTAGCATAATGCAGCTTGCTAACCTTATGAAGCTCAAACTCTAAATTCAAGGCCACCAAGCATAACAAACCTTGCTTGCCTATGGGACCTTTCCTTGCATTGTGGTGCCTTATTGAATTTTTCAAGAGGATAGCTTTGATATGGTATGGGAGCCTAATATGATTCTCTCATTTTCCACCCTTTTGGGATACTCACCTAGTGGATGACCTGAGGTTCAACTACCCTAGAGTGAGCACAAAAAAATTAAAATTGATAGCTTAGATGTGTTCCACCTCCCATTGGACAGTCTAGGATTGATCTTCTTGGTCTTTGATGTTGTATGATTGTGTATATTTGTCATTGCTACATACATAAGTGTTTTGAATGTCTACTTTAGTGTGAGTTTGACATGGGGTCATCCTCTCACTAAAGTGGGGGGAAAATGTAGTGTAGGAAAAAGTATCCCTTTTTCACACTTAATTTGAGGAATTTAATTAATAATAAAATGAGTTTAATTATTCCTTGATTTAGTGTTGTAATATGTTTTCATATTCACATTAAGTTTAGGGCCCTTTTTAATAAAATGGACTTAATGGTGCTTTTTTTTAATGTTGTAAGGTGCATCTTTACACTTTCACATTAATCTAGGGCTTTATTAATTGATTGAGGTTAATTTTCCTTAATTGGCCCCTTTAATTCAAATCCAAGCCTAGTTAAATACAAATTTTGAGGGATAAAACCTGACATTCATAAATGCCATTTCACAACACTGAACTTTGGAAGATGTGTGTCCTAGGTAAGTGACCTAGGATCCATTTGTCATAGGTCGAATGGGTCCTCACTTAGTTCCAGGACCCTCCTTTTACATAACATTTCACATTGTTTGATGTGTGTCCTAGTTAAGTGGCCTAGGACCCATTCACCCTATGGCGAATATGTCCTCACTTAGACTTAGGACCCTCCTTTGGAATATGTTTTTGGTGCTATTTTAATGATTTCAAATCTATTCAATGTCAGCTTGTGATAATTGAGTTTCGAGAATTAATATTAAGATATGTATAAATACAAGGTTATTTCACTTAGTTCCCCCTAGCATTTTCAGGTCTTCAAGCATTCTAGCAAACTTATAATCAAGAGAGAATTCAATAGAATTTCTAAGGCATTTAGGGGCAGATTTGAAGAAGATTTTGCAGCAATCAAGATTCCATTGGCATATCAAAGATGTATTGCATCATGCATGTGGTTTGAGCTCATATGTTGATGTAGTGTTCAAGACCAATCAAGCATATTCAAAGTCATTGTTTCACATCAAGTTTCATGATCAAGATCTACATTCATTGAGGCCACTTCATGTAAGTTTGCAGATTTGTACTTCAAGGTTTCAATTAAGGTTTGGTGATTCATTGCATATTGTTGTTCATTCATCATTCCTTCTTTTATGTTTCATTTCATTTCAAGGTTTAATTACCAAAACGGGGTTTGACCAAGGAAAACCCCTATTCCCTAACAAACAACATTTTTCTCTCTTTGATGTGTGATTGCAAATTTTAGGTTGAAGATCAATTGAAGAGAAAAATTGAAGAAAGTTGCAAAGTTGTCAAAGTTGTAAAAAAAGTTGTCAAATCACGAAAACTCTTCTATAGGATTTATTTTTGGCTTTTCGACAATGAACAACTGGAATCTAGGAGTGCAGACCTGGCATAACAAAACCCAAAAACTAATTTTTTGGAACCCTAGCTAGGACTCATTTTCCAAAGGGCAAATGAGTCCTTAGTGAGGTCTGAAAAAGAATCTTTAGTGATAGGCACACATCATTTTACCCTTTCCAAATCTGTACTTTGATAGTTAGTTCTATTAGTTTTCAGATTTGTCTTCTATAACACACATTTTGAATGAAACTAGGAAAATAGGTGCATCATACCCCCTTTATCATCAATCCCATCTTTCATTCCTAACTATTTTTCTTCATTTTATATATATATGTGTGTGTTTGTGTCTGTGTCTGTGTTTGTGTGTGTCTGTGTGTGTCTTTGTGTCTGTGTATATTGGCATATTTAAAGACCAATGGTCAATGCCTAACCACTCAAGTTGAAAATATACATTTGAAATGCATCTAAACAATCACACTTATCTCCTATTTTCCTTTGCTTCATTGTGCCAGCTCTGGTCCATAAAACACAATCTTATTTTATGCCTTCCCCAAATCTCAACCAAAATACCCTTCTTAAGAAGGTCATGATAGGTGTACCCTACCTTGCATGTCATTACTTTGTCCTCAAACCTAAAATTTCTAAACAACAAAGGGAGTGATCTATTCCTATTAGTAGCATAGTCATTACTTAGTTCTATTATGTTTTTCTTGAATGTTAATGGTTGTATCCTAGTTGTATGGGGGAGGATTAGTCATCCTTTAATGCATCCTTCCCTACTTGGTTTGGGAGGGAAATTTCATGACCCTTATCCTTTTTCCCTTGGTTTTTTATGTATTCCTTTCTTTCTATATTTTATTTCTAATATTATTTGATATGTACTAAAACATGTATATATTTTTATGTTTATAAATATCATTATTATTATATACTACAAAATTGATTTATATTTTATTTCTACACCTTAGCAATAGGCTAGGTCAAAGGAGTTGATCCCTAGAGTATGATTATCGACACCGGATCAACAAAATCTAGTGGACCAATTGGCTTTCTATCAGTAAATTCATATAAAGTGTCTAGGAGGTGAAAGGGTATAATTGATGATCACTCCTAAGTGTAGTGATTAACTAAGGGTCATATCTGTAACATAAATCTTAGTGAGTTTCACAATCAAATAATCCTTCTAATTATGGTTTGACCTCAAGGATATAAAGGTAGGGTTAAATGACATCAAAATCATTCAAGTTTCCCATATACATTTCACCACAAGAGCATTAGAATCCAGCTAGTCCAAAAGACAACACATATAAATAAAACCAAGTCATTAGTGGAAACTAAAACCAATTAGTTCATATCATTTTTAGTTTACTCGTCCAATGTGGCAATTAATTATCAAAAGTATTAATTTTGTAGCGTTTACCATTGAAACCAATATAAACAATCAAAATCATTGAGTAGTACAAATATTACTCAAATATTAAGGCTACCACCTTACTCCAAGTTGCATTGAAATGTCAAGCATTTAGCACAAAAGAAAATGTGAAATTTGTGGGGTTGCAACAGAACAAGTATGTTTTGATATAGAATTAGAGAATGTAAATGTTTCTTCCAAATAATTCATAACAAGAATCTCATTCTAGAATATGAAACATGACCATCAAACACATTACATCATTGCATACTTCACATCAATTAATAATGAACAAAAACAAAACAAATCTAAAATTTTGTTTACTTTATCAAACATTATTTTCAACTTATTACAACCATTTAAATTGAATTTATGTTAACAAATATATTATTTATTAAAGCAAAATACTTTTGTTTAGAAGAACCCTAGGGTTTTCCCTATAATTGGTTAAAAAATAAATAAGAATTATAAAACTTATAAAAAAATGTCCATCTAAATGTCACTATAAACAAAATTCAATAAGCTACGAAAACCCTCTCCATACCACAATGCTATAAAAGAAAGAAGATCCATTTGATGACGTCGGTTTTGTTCCTTAAAGAGCTAACCGACGGTTCATTTTCTTTAAAAAAAAAATAAAATGCTAAAATAATAAGCATGTGACTTGATTCCATTCAGGATTCGCTTCAGAATATAAATCGCTTGGGTTGTCATATAGAAAAGTTGAGTAAAATAATAAGTTGTTATTTTAGTTGTTGGGAGGCTAAAGTTTAAAGCTTTTGATAATAAAAATTTGTTTAGAGTGGGTAGGATAAATTAGGCTTCCTTGTATTATTATTGTTTCATTTATTTGTGTGATTAATTATAATGTCTAAATAAATATCGTTGTTTCAAGATTATTTATTCTTAGAAATTTGAGTTAACTGAGAAGGATGAAATTCTATTGTGTAATTAATTATAATGTCTAAATAAATATTGTTGTTTCAAGATTATATATTCTTAGAAATTTGAGTTAACTGAGAGGGATGAGATTCTATTGCGCATTTGTACAATGTGTAAGGAAATATGGTCTTATATTTATTCTATTCACACTAGAGTTAGTCATATTTAATAGTTCTCAATTCATCTCAACCTGCAAAAGAGGTAGACTACAATTGTTATTTTGTTGTTTCATTTTGATATTACCAATAGATATTGTTTTTTTGCTTCAATGGCACTGTTAGAAAAAATGTATATCAACCTTGCTTTTTCCAATATATGTATTTAATTGATTAATTGTTTTTCATAGACATATGGTTTTAATTTGATAATTTGTAATTATCACATAGTTTTCATGAAAGTTGATAAGTGGGAGGTATTTTCTAGAACATGTTGAATTGTGATATTGCTACCATGATTCAACCATGTAGTTTTACGAGTCAAACTCATTGATCCATGGCTCATGAGTAGTGGTTCACAAAATCCATCTCTCATGATATTGAATGGTCCACTTAGCACTCATTGCATCTAGGTGATGCTCACAAAGGTGAAGCACTGGCCCTTCATGGGAGGTCACCCATCCCAATACTACTCCAGCTCAAGCGTGTTTAACCACAAAGTTTTCCCCAAGGTTAAGCCCACTTAGCTTGCAACCCAATTTGCAAGACCTTCAACAAGTGTTGTGCCTTATGAACCATTCATTATAAAGCCACTTTATCTCATCAATTGATAAGTGGGAGGTATTTTCCACAGCGTGTTGATTTGTGATATTGCTACCAGGATTCAACCATGTAGTTTTGCAAATGGGGTTGCAAGATAAGTGGGCTTAACCTTGGGGAAAACTCTATGGTTAAGTGCTTGAGCTAGAGTAGTACTGGGATGGGTGACCTCCCGAGAAGGCCAAGTGCTTCACCTCTACGAGCATCACCTAGATGTAATGAGTGCTAAGTGGACCATTCAATATCATTAGAGATGGGTTCTTGTGAACCACTACTCATGAAACATGGGTCAATGAGTTTAACTCGTAAAACTACACAATTGAATCTTGGTAGCAATATCACAATTTCATGAAAGTTGTTAAAAATAACTATGACAACTTTAAGGTGGATAAGAATTGCTAGATTAGAAAGAATGTGATAAGGGGGACTAAAAGTGTGGATTGGAGAGGATAAGGAATATCTTTGGTATGTATTTGCAAATTACCAAAAAGGTAGATAAGATCGCAAGTGAAGTGTTTATTTGAAAGAGAATGTTTCTAATTTTTATCTTGTTAATTTAGGTATTAGGATTGCCTGGGGATTTTGGTGCCACTTTTAGCCCATAATTTTCTCTCATGATTTTAGAAATCATTGGCCTTTTATAGTTGTGGATCTTTCCTATTTATATTAGTTCATAGTTTGGAGGTTTATATCTTGTTATGATTGATTTTAAAGGTTATACTATGAAAAATTTCTAAACTTCTAATTACTTTATCCTATGATGGCTTCATCTTGTTGATTATTGTAATGGGATTTGGTATTGTGAATATATTGGCTTGAGTTTTGGAGCTTGGGTTTTTCTCTAAAATGATTTTTCAAAGGTAAATATTGCATCATTGTGGTGAAAGATTTTACATTTCATTTTTATTTTCTAAAATGGTTAGATCTTTCATGTATCTTTTATTTGATTAGTGTAAGAATATTTTTATCATCAACCTCCTTTCATTTGATATCAAAGCCTAATTGACTGTGTTTCCTAGGTGATAGGAAAATTAATTTTTAAATTAATCATGATTTTAGTGGGAGCCATTTGCATAGGATCTCTTATTTTTAGGAAACATGGTAAGTACATCTCAAATGGAGATGAACCAATTAAATTATACAAACTTTAATCTATAGAATCCCAAAATGGAGGATTTTTTGATAGATATAGACCAATGGGAAGCAATCTCCAAAAGAAAACCATCAATTATGAAGGATGAATATGGGTTTGTATTAGTCAAAAAATAGAAGCTTCATTTAGCTTTATTTAGTAAATCTGACACCTCTAGATGTTGTAGAGGAATCTACTACTAAATCCCCCTAAGAAAAGAGGAGAATTATATCAAGCCAAAACATTAATGAATAATAATTTTCTATGTAAGGAGTTTTATTCTTTGAGGATGGGTGACAAGGATTTAATATTGGGCTTATGGATGTATTTAACACTATTGTAAGCTAATTTCAATCTATTTGGTGTAAATATGGAGGAATAAGATCGATGCATGGTCTTAAATATTAAGTCATTTTCCAAACTCATGGGGACAATCTAGTGATGGTCATTCAAATTACTACTTCAAAGTTTGTGCTTGATGAGGTGAAAGGTTTTTGAATCATCCAAGGAAACACTAGTTTCTTATGGATGACCAAATGAAAAAGGAAGGAAGAAGGATAAGAAAAGGAAACTGTTAGATCAAAGTGTAAGGGAATATCTAACTCTCCTAATAAATCCAAGGGAGTGTGTTGTTAATGTGTTGGAAATATGGTAAGAAAGGCCACATCATGAAGGACTAAAAAGTCAATAAGAAATTAAATAATGAATTAATGATGGATTTTCTAAAGCTTCTTATAATGAATCGAATATATTTTTTGTATCCATTTCCATGCATGTATGTGAGGATGCAAGGATGGTTGACTCTAGCTCATCTTTCCACATGACTCTAAAAAAGGAGTGGCTTTTTATCATGATATTTTTATGGTGGAAATGTCAATATTTCTCACAACTCATTTATGAGTATTCTTAGGCGTGGTTTATTCAAGATCAAATTCTCTATTTGGAGAATCAAAGTCATTTCAAGAGTTACAAACATATTGGGATTGGTTTTATTTTTGTCTATTACCAAGATAAATTATGTGGGTGTGCAATATTTATTTGTGGTGGATGCAAGATGATTCATGGATTCATGGATTCATGGTGTTGGAAAATGAAGTTTAGTTAGGAAATATTTACTACCTTGATGCTAGCACATTAAATCAATGCAATAGTTTAGTGGTATATCCAACATCTACACCTACAATATTGATACTTTAAGAAAATGGATTAGTTGCATTAGGAATTGCAATAAACACACAAGTGACATAAATTTGTAGCAATGGAAAATGTGATGTGGGTTCCCAAATATTTTATGACCTTAGAAATCAAGTTACTAACTAAGAATACTATTTTTTTGCATGACCATATGGGCCATATCAGTGAGAAGGGTCTTAGGAATTTGAAAAAAAAACTTCTAGAAGGGTTAATTGATTGTTCTTTTGATTTTTAATTTTATTAACATTGTATCTATTTGAAAAAAAAATCATGTTCAAGTTAATTTGATCTTACATAAGACATGGTAATTTAGATCTTTTTTATAGTGAAGTGTTTGGTCTTGTAGATATTCCTTCATTGGAAAAGTCTTTGTATTATGCTTTCTTTTATTGGTTATTTTCTAGGATTACTTTGGGCTATTTTAGTATGCATAAATATAAGGTCTTTAATTGGTTCAAATATTTTAATACTTTCATAAAAATAAAAAACTAGTAGAAAGATCAAAGTGTTGAGAATAAAAAATGGTGCAGAATATTGTTCAACTAAGTTCACTAGATTATGTAAAGATAATGGTATTATATGACATAAGATAACCCCACACACTCCTTAGTAAAATATATTTGTAGAGTACATGAGTAGGTCAAAACTTGTGGATAAAACCCCCTTTGAGGTTTGGATGAGAAAAAATCCCTTCCTTCAATATATTTGAGTATTTAGTTTTGAGGTATATGCTCATATGCCCAATGAAAAGAGTTCAAAGTTGGATTATAAGGTATTAAATTGTTTCTCCATTAGTTGTGATGATGAACATGAAAGAATAAAAGTTGTGAATCCCATGAATGTAAAGTTGGCATATGGTATTTTGAGAGATCGGGCCTTCTTTTGTAAATGAGAAATTAGATTGCAATGTGAAACTAATAATACAATTGCAATCAAAGATAAAGATAACTTCCCCTGAGGTTGAAATTGGACCCAATGAAGAGGCTATTATAGAGAGATCAAAGAGTTCAAAAGAAGAACCTCCTCCTTAATATTTTAGGACATTCATGCTTGGAAAAGGAAAAACAAAAGAAGAACCTCCTCCTTATATGAATAAATTATATTATATTTTTTTATTTTTTTACATAAACGATAATTTTATTAAGTACAAAAAGAGATTTATAGTGAGCCACCATTAAGCTCGTCGAAGAGTAGAGTAAATCGAGCTGGATGTTTAGATGGAAGCTCGTCAAGGATGGAAGCCCATAGAATTGTAGGGGCTCACCATCGACGAATTTTGCATATTTTCCCAGACCCCCCAAACATCCCCCATCTATAGTGCAAATAGCATGCATGGACATGCATACAAAAAGAGAACACCCCACCAACCCTGACTAACCAAGCAATGCAAAGAATTTGCAGTCTTCAATCATAACACTTGGACTTTTCCCAAAAAGAAGCAAGACACAAGACACAAAGACAAAGCCTCACCCACCAGGATCATTTAGACACAATCGATCAAAAATATCAAAAAATTCCATAGCACCATAATTAATCCAGCTCCACACCCTCGGCTATCAGGTAATCACAAAAAAGACCCCTCTAGTATGCCCCATTAGCCAACTCCAATTACAAAAAATAATTTAAAAAGATCAATCCACACATAGCTTGGGCTTTGTGTTCCCTCAAAACATGCCCCTTGATATCTAATAAGAAAGGATATCGCTTTACCTAAACACCTGGGAGAAAACCCTTATTCATGTCATGTGGACGAGGAAGGCCAACACTAGGCTCCACAATAATAATCACATCCTCCACACCACTAAGTAGGTCTACCATAACCAACTTACGGGCCATTAATAGAATCATTTCCTTTGGGAGATCCAAATCTAGGAGGCAAGCAATGAAATAGGACGTAATGTTTGTGTTAGTTCTGTACCGCTCAGATGATACTAGGAACTCCCTCCCCAATATCAACTTGAAAGCTTCTAGCACTAGTGGATCGCACTCCACAAACACCAACCGTAGCCTACCCTTTCATATATTACCCAAAAAATCCCGGAGCTGGCTACGCAGCCTACAAAACGAATGCCCATCCCATGGGCTGCCATGCCATCCTACATCAAACGTAGACACTCCCCACGACCTCCCGGCAGCGGCTATCCGTATAATAGACTATCCATAGTCGTGATGCCTGTAACTAATTGCAATGTCAGTATGTATCTTCCGTGCATTGTCTGGAACGGTGAATTTTTTTTCAAAACCATTGGCAAATGTTTTTACCTCCCCCCATCCAAAACAAATAAAAACAGATGCATTCTGACTTTTTTTTTTAAGTATAAAAATCTTCTCAAAGCGGTAGTTATAATTTTTTTTTATTTGTATTTATATTATATACATATTATTTATTATAACATAGCTTTATGTATTTTATATATAATATATATGCTATTTATTTAATATAATCTAACAATAAATAATATTTTCTGATATATTATTTCATATTATAAAATATATAATAAAAGATAATATAATAAATAGAATATATATTAATATATTGTATATTATATATTATATCATATTATTATTTATATATATATATATAATAATAAATTATTATTATATATTATTTCATATTATAAAATATATAATAAAAATAATATGATATAATATATAAATATGTATTATATTTATCATATTATTTTTTATTATATTTTATTAATATAAAATTATATATATATATATAATAATAAATTATTATTATATATTATTTCACATTATAAAATATATAATAAAAATAATATGATATAATATATAAATATGTATTATATTTATCATATTATTTTTTATTATATTTTATTAATATAAAATTATATATATATAATCAAAAATTATTATTATATATTATCTCACATATATGATATATTATCTCATATAGTAAAATATATAATAAAAAATAATATAATAAGTATGATATATTATATCATATTATTTTTATTATATATTTGATTATATGAGATAATATATCGGAAAAATTATTATTATATAAATATATATTATTTATTGTTGGATTATATTAAATAAATAATATATATATTATATATAAAATATAGTATGATATGTTATAATAAATAATATGTATACAATTAAAATAAATAAATAAAATGTTTTACAAATTTTTAAACTTAAAAAAATCATAATGCATCCCTTTTTATTTAGGGACGATAAAAAAAAAATCCTAATTATAATCATCACACTAACCCTAACCTCAATCCTAATTCAAACTCTAACCCTAACATTAATTCTAATTCTAATTCTAACCATGAATCATAACCCTAAGTTGAAGCCTAATTCTAACTCTAACCCTAAGCCTAATTTTAATCCTAAAGTAAAACAAATTGTAAACCTAATCATAATTCTAATCCTAACCCTAGTTCCAACCCTAATTTTAATCCTAATCCTCATCCTAATCATAAATATAACCCTAACTCTAAATCTAATCCCAACTTTAAAACTAAGCTAATTTAACCCTAACCTTAACCTTAACCTTAATTTTTAGCATAACTCTAATTCAATCCCTAATCACACTTTTAAGGTTGTAACCCTAACCCTAATTGTAATCATTAGCCTAACTCTCTCCCAATCATAATTATAACTCTAACCCAATCATAATTATAACTCTAATCATTAGCCTAACTAAGGGGCCTACCCCTTAGTTAGGCTAATGATTATAACTCTAATTATAACTCTAAGTACCAGTGTGGGGTAGGCCCCTTACAATCCTTTACAATTATTATTGGGAGAGAGTTAGACTAATTTTAAAGGATTGTCATACAATTAGCCTAACTCTCTCCCAATCATATTTATGATTGGGAGAGAGTTAGGCTAATTGTAAAGGATTATCATACAATTAGGCCCCTTAGTTAGGCTAATGATTATAACTCTAATTATAACTCTAATTGGTGTGGGGTAGGCCCCTTACAATCCTTTACAATTACAAGTGGTGTGGGGTTGTTGATCCATGAAAGCATTATGATCATCATGATTTATGCAAATATGATAATTATGATTGGGAGAGAGTTAGGCTAATTGTATGATAATCCATTACAATTACAAGTGGTGTGGGGTAGGCCCCTTAGTTTGGAAAACTAAGATAAGAGGATGAGGTCATCATGTATAGGGTTGTTGAACCATGAAAGCATTATGATCATCATGATCTATGCAAATATGAAATCATATGAAACCTATAAATATAATGTGGATAATATTTCCCCTCAAGTTTAATGGTTTCTTTATTGTAAAATTAAGAATAACCCTCATCTTACAATTATGGTTATAATTTAGGTTAAGATTATGATTACAAATAGGTTTAGGGTAAGAATTAGGGTTAGGGTTAGAATTAGGATTAGGGGTAGGGTTAGAATTATCTTAGGATTAGAACTAGTGTTATAATTAGAATTACCTTATAATTATGGTTAGGGTTAGAGTTATAATTATGATTGGGAGAGAGTTAGGCTAATGATTACAATTAGGGTTAGGGTTACAACCTTAGAAGTGCGATTAGGGATTGAATTAGAGTTATGTTAAAAATTAAGGTTAAGGTTAAGGTTAGGGTTAAATTAGCTTAGTTTTAAAGTTAGGATTAGATTTAGAGTTAGGGTTATATTTATGATTAGGGTGAGGATTAGGGTTAAAATTAGGGTTGGAACTAGGGTTAGGATTAGAATTATGATTAGGTTTACAATTTGTTTTACTTTAGGATTAAAATTAGGCTTAGGGTTAGAGTTAGAATTAGGCTTCAACTTAGTGTTAGGATTCATGGTTAGAATTAGAATTAGAATTAATGTTAGGGTTAGAGTTTGAATTAGGATTGAGGTTAGGGTTAGTGTGATGATTATAATTAGGAAATTTCTTTTTTATCGTCCCCAAATAAAAAGGGATGCATTATGATTTTTTAAAGTTTAAAAATTTGTAGTTATAAAACGTTATTTTTTATTTATTTTAATTGTATACATATTATTTATTATAACATATCATACTATATTTTATATATAATATATATATTATTTATTTAATATAATCCAACAATAAATAATATATATTTATATAATAATAATTTTTCGGATATATTATCTCATATAATCAAATATATAATAAAAAATAATATGATATTATTTTTTATTATATATTTTATTATAGGAGATAATATATCATATATGTGAGATAATATATAATAATAATTTTTTATTATATATATATAATTTTATATTAATAAAATATAATAAAAAATAATATGATAAATATAATACATATTTATATATTGTATATTGTATATTATATCATATTATTTTTATTATATATTTTATAATATGAAATAATATATAATAATATTTTTTGATTATATATATATAAATAATAATATGATATAATATATAATATACAATATATTAATATATATTCTATTTATTATATTATCTTTTATTATATATTTTATAATATGAAATAATATATCAGAAAATATTATTTATTGTTAGATTATATTAAATAAATAGCATATATATTATTGTAATCAAAGGAAAATCAGTTTGTTAGATGGTTAGATCAAATAACATTGAAATCCATTGAAATAACGAAGTACAAAGGAAATCAAATGAAAATGAAAGGAAATATATCATCGAGTGTCTCCATCTTCCATGCTTCACCTTCGTTACACCTTCTTACTTGCTGGATAATATGATGCCCTCAGATTCGTCTTCTTGAGCAATCTAAAATGCCTAAGCCCTACAACAAGATTCGAAGGATTTGATATTGCCTATGACTATTGCCAATGCCTATGTCTATGTCTAAAGCCAATGTCAATATTAATCAAATGCCTAAAACCTTATGCCAATAATGAAATACTACAATTGCCTATGACAATGAAATGTGAAGCTAAGTAAATGCCTATAGTAATTACGTAAAATGTCAAGATATGAAAAATGAGAAGGAAAGGGCATTTTATAGAAAAGGCCATTTCGAACGGACGGACGAGATAAATTAGTGATGAGACCCTAAAATGAACGATCCAGATTACACCCAAGAATCCCTAATTAGGGTTAGGGAAAAATCCTTAATCAAACGGTCAGAATAAAATCGGATCAACGGTGGAGAATAAATGAGGAAATTAATTAGATAATGAAGATTTTCAAAAAAATCAAGAAGATAAGATTGCCTGATTTGCAAGATTCAAAAAATCAAAGAGATAAGATTCGGACTGAAGATAAGATTTGGAAAATCAAGAATCTGCCCGATTACTTGATTTTTGGAAGATTAGTTACTAATTTGAATTAAAATAATTCAAATTATGGATTTCGAGAGATAATAAATAATCTTTTTCAGATTATTTATCAAAAAGGACTGACAGTTAGGATTGACATGACATTTTAAATAATTTAATTTATTTAAAATGAGGAGAATATGAAATTAGCAATTAAATAATTAAATTAAACTATTTAATTCAGCAGATAAGATTAATTAATTAAATAAATTAATCAATTTATTTAATTGGACAGTTAGTGATGTATTAAATAAATAAATAAAATTTATTTATTTAATAGTGAAGGATAATTAAACGCAGAAAGGGAAATTAAATAAATTAAGAAATCTATTTAATTAAAGAAAGACTTAGACAATTAGTGACGTATTTAATAAATAAATTAAAATTTATTTATTTAATAATCATAAAGAATCAAAGGACGTGAATTAATTAAATAATTATGAATTATTTAATCAATAGTTGAATGTGGACCAAGGACATAATTAAATGTCTTACTTATGCTAGGACGAAAGTGGTAAAAATGAAGCTTGCAGGCCTAGGTCATTTTTAGGTGTCTACAATTATATATAAAATACATAAAGATATGTTATAATAAATAATATGTATATGATATAAATACAAATAAAAAAAAATTATAACTACCGCTTTGAGAAGATTTTTATAACTTAAAAAAAAGTTAGAATGCATTTGTTTTTATTTGTTTTGGATGGGGGGAGGTAAAAACATTTGCCAATGGTTTTGAAAAAAAATTCAGCGTTCTAGACAATGCACGAAAGATACATACTGACATTGCAATTAGTTACAGGCATCACGGGTACGGATAGTCTATTATACGGATAGCCGTTGCCAGGAGGTCATGGGGAGTGTGTACATTTGATGCAGGATGGCATGGTAGCCCATGGGATGGGCATTCGTTTTGTAGGCTATGTAGCCAGCTCCAAAAATCCCATAGCTTCTACGAAGCAATAAGCCTCATAGGGGTCTCCATCATAGTGAATCCACCATTATAAATGCCAAATGAATGCCTCGTGCCACCTTAAAATGCCCACAAATCATGTGAGCATTGAATCAAAAGGAACACACAACAAAAAAACATTCTTATGAGGCTATCGTCGCTGCCAATGTTAGCCCATCCAAACATGAGAAATGATGATACAATGAATATCCACTACCCCTCCGTACCGTGCCAACTTGGATAATGTCCTGAAAACACTGAATTGCCACCATCAACGACACTTAAAATGACCCTAACACCCTCCCCCAAGTTGCCATAGGGAATATATTATATTATATTATATATTATATATTAATATATTATATATATATTAGTGGGTGGCTAGGAGGGCATCTCTCCACAACAAGGATGTCGAGAGACCGTGACTATCAATGCTCTACCTGAGGACTGCAAATGTATTGAACGTGTTTGATTGGATACCATTTAAAGCCTACATGGGGGGTCAGGTTTTGCATGGATGCAGGCATTGGCAATCAACTTGTGATGAGTTCAAGTTGGTGTTTAGCATCTGGGCTTCATTAATTTTCCTTTGTACTCAACTTGAGTCTTGAGGATGGGTAGAAGGATCATAATTAAAGATTTAATGTTGCTACGTGCCTCAAAGATTGGTAGCTCTAAAAAATGATGTTAGCTTCATCAATGATTTGGGCTCGATACAACCTATCTCCCAGTTGGTGAGGAATGACGAAGCATATTGCATGATCTAGGATAGGTGGAAGGTGATTAGGAAATCTGGTAGAGCACAATGGAAAATGTACAATGTGGTAAGTTGGGCAAGCCTGGCATTTGTTGTTTCATTATATATCAACAGTTGGGCATGATTTCCGTTATCTTCGACCTATCTTCTGGTGTGCTTTGAGTGTAGCCATGGTCGAGCACTCTAAATTCATCGTGTAGGTTTCATCTAAGGTAGTGGTGAGCTTAGGATAGGACACTCCCATCCAATTTGATTGCAAGGTTTTTCAAATGATATTCAAGCACATAACTGACCAATGGTTGAAGAGGATTGTGTTGAGGATTGATCATCATGGAGTGGTAGTCATTAAGATGATTTTAGGTAAGGATTTCCTGGGGAATAAAGAGACGTTTTGGGTCAATACCCATATTGTCTCTCATTTTCTGGTGTCTGTGTTGGATGTGAGGACTCCCAAAGCCGAGGCAAAGGTCATAGTTTGCAAGATCTTCAAAAAAGAGCTTTTGGGCGGCCTAGACGAGGTGATGAAATCAGCTCTCTTGGGATGTGGCGCACCTCGATCCCGTGATCTTCTGCTGGTCAGGGTGACAAGAGAGGTCATAAAGGTCTATCACCTACTTAGACTAGAGCTTAAAGGCATGGCACTAGTTAGGCACCAGATGTCAAATTGTTGCCTATGGAGTCAAATTTCTGAAGAAGTTGTTACTGGAGCCAGTTAGTGGTTTTGACTAGGTGGCAGATTTTGACCAATTTATAAAGATGAACAGTTTCTGACCTAGTTTGTGTGTCGAGTAGTTTGTTTAGGGTTTGGTGTTAATAATATAGTATGTATAGTCCCATACGAGTGGTGGTTGGTTTCATCGTTTTGTTGTCTTTTCCTAGTTTTGTCTCCCTGGTCTTTGGGGAGTGTTCACAAGAAATTTTGTAACTTTTGGTGGCCTCCAAGGTTGGTTGTGTTAAATGAACTATGTTAAATGGTTATTTTACAAGGGTGTCTGATTGGAAACTTTGCTACCTGCTCTACAGAAGCAATGTAATTTTTTTAGAAATCTAATATAATTATCTCTTACGAATCAAAAAAATATATTATGTATACTAATATAAAATATATATAAATATTTATATTTATATTAATATTATAACAATTCAAATATTAATATATACTGATTTATATATTAATATTTCTGGTTTTAATAAACATATATATGTTTCTTATCGAATATTCGATTTTTCTTTTAAAAAATGGATATTTGTTTCTCCTTAGTATTGCTTTGGTATTTGGCTTGGGGGCGACCAACCTGAAAATTCAACATTTGGGATGTGTTTATAGGGGTTGCAAGAGTTTTTTGAACTTCACTCTTTGTGCTAATGACTTTTTTTCATCCAATTTTGATGAAATGAAAAGGGTTTGTTCAACAAATTGACAACATTCTACCGATATAAGATATGCTCTATTTTGAATTTAATAATAGAATTTAATAGGTAATTATTATTGATTTTCAACATGCACTGTGTAAAGTCCTGATTGATAGGCTAATTGAAAAACATATATAACTTTTAAATAGTTAAACATTTTTTGAATCTGAAAGATGTGTCACACACTATGCTTCACAAATTATAGTTTAAAAAAAAAAAAAATTCATAATTTTTTGACCAAGTTAGGGTGGTCAGACAAATGGTTTTTAATATTTTTAAAATTCCTACTAAAAAATTCATAATTAATTATTTACTTGCAAAAGAATTACATAAAAATGTGTCACATCTAGGAATGTGTCCTTTACTTATATTGAAAGATTCGGAAAAAATATATTTATTTTTGCTCCCCATTAGGGTGGTTGGACAAACACCTACTTTTTATTTTTTCTTAAAAATTTAGTACTATTGCATTTAAATTTCAAATTTTCACCAAATAGATTTACTTTTTTCCAAAAAAAGACTAGTATTTTAGAATCTACATTCAATTTGCTACAAATTTTGTTCTTACATATTTTTCAAATTATGTCAATAACCTATTCATTTTTTTTATGTCAAGTTGCCTAACTCTATTTTTTCTAAATTTGCATTGCCACTTAGGGGCCTAGTTTGGACCACCATGATCCTGCACTGACCCTTACACACCAAAACATTCAAATGTTGGGCGAATCAAACCTCGAAAAAATACATATGTTGTAATTTTCAAGGTGATTATGGGTCTAGAATTAGCATGGAGTTATCAAAGTATTGGGGAAATGAGTCCTCATACACAATTATTTTTCAATGTTATTGGCGAAATATATCCTCATACACAATTATTTTTTAATGTTATTGGCAAAATGGGTCCTCATACACAATTATTTTTAAATTTTATTGGTGAAATGGGTCCTCACACGCAGTGAACATTTATTGCATGTTGTTGGCAAAACATGTCCTAATACACAATGTCGTTTTAATAGTATTGGTGAATATGTGAGTGAGTTAATACATGCGTATGTGATTCCAAGCAAAAATATTAATTAGACCATTGAAAACACGTAGTTTGTTATGGAAAAAATATTAATTACATATGACTCATAAAAGAAATTCATGGTGAATTGAAATGCATTCGACTAATAATTCGTAAAATCTTAGTAATTTGGCCACCCTATTGGTTGCAATGTATTCGTCAATTTCAAATTGGCCGAATGAACTATTTTCCAATTGACAAAGATTCGTAACTAAAAAAATCCCTGATGACAAGTGCTATTGGAAGGTTTAGTAGCTTCAACTTCTTCCTTTTATATAACATGACTAGGTTTTCTATGGTAAAAAAATGCACAGAGATGTCAAATTCTTGTTGTTCTATTGTAGTTAGTGATTTATTTGTGTGGTTCATTAGTGTTTTCCAATAATGTTGCATTGATATTGCATTGCTTATGTTATGCAATATGACACAAAACCATTTCAAAATATGGTTGTTGCCTTCTTGTCAAAATATCATTTACAATGTGACAATTATGGTAAATGTTTGCCAAATCATCCTTCTTGTTGAGTGCAATGCATATATAGGTATTTTTATGATAGGTAGTAGCAAAGGGAAAAATAAATCAACACACAACATGCACATATGACTAGGTTATTTGATATGAAAAAATAAAGGAAAAACTCTATTATACCAAATTGACCTAATGATTGAACTCACACATTTGTATTTATTCTAACTAGGTATTGAAAACCTCAATTCACAAACATTACATATGTGATTGTTTTTCATTGAATTCCAACATATAGATATTTGATATTTTCTTTGAAGACAAAAAAAAAACTTCATTAAATTATTTTATATTAAAATTAAAAAAAATGTATCACAATCTATTTGGAAATCAAATATTCATTGACACATAGTATAACAACTATAAAAACAAAAGGAGAAGATAGAACACACAAATTTCTAATTTAAGAAAGAAAAAATAACTATTAATTTGGCCCAGGCATAAAGCCATTCCGGAGGGAGAGGATGGGGTACATAAAGTTATAAATTGAGAAAGAAAAATAAATTATAAACATAAAACGAAATTGTCCCTTACTATTTTTAAAGATTAAATAAATTAAATGTTAGATGAGAACGAATATTACATTCCCGGCCACGATTCTGCCGTTAACAAGCTTATCGGCGAAACTTAACCTTCCCATCGGATCGGAATATTTAAGTTCCGGCGAAGTTCTAACTTTGGGATTCCCGAAAATAAAACAATAATATTGGTATTCGGGAATTGTCAGTACGTTTGAATTTTTTAAATTAAATTGTGCAGTAATTATTGTTTTCATTTTCGCCGTTTGTTTTAAATGCGAACGTGATCCGTGCCAAGCCACTTAGCCTGAAAAATCATATTAAACAATGTTTTTTAAGAATATTTTCGAAAACAAGATTGATATTAAATTTTAAAATGAGAAAATAATATTTGTATTGGAAAATGTATCATAATGAAATATGAGGAAAATAAAATATAAAGGATCTTCAATACCTTGGAATTTTATTTTATTTTGTTTTAAATATAATAATTAGTTTATAAGTAACATTTATTTTCAAATTTCATTTATGGTATTATATATTTTGATTTATTTTATTTTAAATTTGTAAATATATTATTTTTTTAATTTTGGATTAAGTTTGTGAATACAGATTTATTTAAGTTACTTTCTTTGAAAATAAAAATAATAATTTATGATTTTATAATTATTTTATTAAGTAGTTGCTGTAAGTTAATTTAATATATTTTATTAATATGTGAGTTTGGTGGTTGTATTTAAGAATATTTATTCACTCATTTGAAAGCATATTGAACTATGTGAAGAATATCTAAATCTAAGAGTTAAAAAAAAATCATTTCTAGAGTTGTCTAGTTATCCTAAAGCCATTGTGTGTTTATTTGGTGTCTTTGAGTCTTTTACCTATACTCAAAAAGTTTGTCCACTAGGGGTTTAATGAAGGATAACTTTACCCTTCCAATTGCGCAAAATCTTCAAAAATGTTTATAAACACCACTTATCTTTACACACATTTAGATGAAAATTATCAAGGTAAGTAAACCTCCACAACCCACATTCTACTAGATTAGATCTATAAGTTTCAAATCAGATTGTGTATATACATTAATGAGGATTTATTCCAAATTTTCATTAAATAATCTAATTAAAAACAATCATTATACAATAAACAATCTTAAAAATTCAAAATATCTATGCATCGGCTTATATCATCTATTAAAGCACTTCTCTATTATTAAATTTTGAATTAAATATCACATTTAATTTAGTTCAATCTCACGTTGAATTTTAATAATTTCAATTACCACTCACAACAATTCATCCAAATTAATTGCTTGCTAATTGAATGTATTTGTTTAATTCACTAACATAATTATGAAAAAAGGTAGCTACAATGACAACAAGGTCGTAATGACCTTACATGTTAACAAAAATACAATAATATATATATATATGATCAACATAACAAAATTTAATAACTCTATAAAGTCATTGTATTTGTGTACATGGTTATTATCATTTAATTATTTAATTACAATGTATAATACTTATATATTTTAATAAATAAAATATAATTTAGTAAATAAAATAATAGATAATAAATTAAATATATAATTATGATAGAATATAAATCTATAATAAACAACAAGTTTGATATGTTATTTACATAATTAAAGATTTATGTGTTTTATTAAATATATTATATTGATTTATATATTATTTAATTTGTATGTATTATATATTTAATAAATAATTTTAACAAAATAATTATGTATTTTCATAAATAAAATAGTGAAAAAAAATATTTGATATAACATATTAATGATATTATCTTATTTATATTTAATTTGTATTTATTTTGATTTATATTTTATTTAATTAATTTTTTTTATAAATATAAATTAATATATTTATATTTAGAAAAAAAATTGTAAAAAATATCAAAAATATCATTTTATTTAAAGTATAAATAAAAAGGAGGTGGAGTACCTAACTTGATTGTCTAAAATCTTATCTTCTTATAGGTAAGAGATCATAAGATCTAGAGTATAGGACCTATCTTTTAAATTATTTTTTACCGAAGAATCTGTACTGGGTAAGGACTATTTAAGATTCGTTTCCTACAATTTGTCGTCTGTGAATTTGTCGTTGTCTTATCAGAACTTTACAAGGGCATTCTCCCTATAAATTTGACGGCTTGCTGAGAAGGAAGCAACGGTATTACTACTATTAATTCGGTCCCCAGTTAAGAAGGAAGTATCTGAAATGGAAAATTCTGACTTAATGTTGAAGCTTCTGATTGCTGGTATTCTCATCGGTATTAGCCTGATAGGGTTCAGGCTAAGGTCATCAAGGAAACTGAGACCAAAAGGTCCACCTGGTATGTTTGCTCTGTACATCTCTACTCTGCTATTCATGATCTTTTTTCTTTTTGGTTTCCATTTAAGTTCATTTTTCTGTATTACTTTCAGTTTGAGTTCATAGGATTTACTTTCCAGTCCTATATTTGGGTTATTTGGGTCAATCCAGCCATTAATATAATTTCACATAATTTTGTGATTAACTCTGTTATATGGGGGCAAATACAGCTGTGCCGGGGTTACCTGTGCTGGGAAACCTGCTTCAGCTGAGGGAGAAGAAGCCTCATCACACATTTACACAATGGGCCAGAAAATATGGTCCTATTTATTCTATTCGCACTGGAGCCAATCCTTTAGTTGTTCTCAACTCATCACAGCTTGCAAAAGAGGTAAACAAGAATCGCCATCTTTTTGTTAATGTTGTCTCTTATTCGGCATAATTAATGGTGACTGCAATCCCATTTCACCTGTCAAATGATCACAAATCAAAAGGGGTTTTCATACAAAGTTGTTAAATACAGAGCACTGCTTACCTGTAAAAGGATCTAAGTTAGAATACATTTTCAAACAAAGTTGCTAAATATAAAGCACTGACTACAGTATGGTAGAAGCAACACACATTTCCTGTCAACTGTCATATAGCTGTTTTCATTCTATAATTCCTATACAAAGGAGATTCCTTCTGAATCGTTATTTTTCATTTTGTGTGTCACGCAGAATATTTTGCTTCTTTTTTGTAATTATTTCTGTATTCTACTGTTTCCATACACAGAATATTTTGCTTTTCTTTCTTTTTTGATGTGACAAAACATCCTTAATATGATTCCTACTAGTATGATGTGAAATTTGATTCCCCTGTTTCTTTCCATTTCCCTTCCTCTGTTAGCCCTAATCCACCCCCTCCGCTTCAACTGCCAGAGCTTAACCTGATCACAGAAAAAAAAAAATTATTTGAATCCCCTCCTTTTAAATCAGCTGATGAAATTTGAAATGCCAGGCCATGGTCACCAAATACTCGTCCATTTCAACCAGAAAACTCTCAAAGGCCCTGGAAATTCTTACCAGGGAAAAGTGTATGATTGCCATGAGCGATTATGGGGACTTTCACCGCATGGTAAAGAAAATGGTGCTCAATAACCTGTTGGGCTCTACAGTTCAGGTAATTACTTAAATTTCTTGTCAGATAAATTGCTTTGGGGGGTTTGGAGGGAGGTAAATGTTGTGCCATCATTTGTAGGATTTGCTTCATTTTGATCTGTCTGTTATTTGCAGAAACAGAATCACCAGCGTTCTCTTAGAGATTGTATGATGCAGAATATGGTAAGTAAAATATATTCTGAGCTGCAAGCTCTTCAAATCACTGTCGGGGTCAATATAAGGCAGATTATCGTCAACGAATTGTTTCCCTTGGCTCTGAAACAGGTGAGTAATTCTAAGAAAATAACCTGTGTCTATCTACCATGCAGGATGCAGCTATTACTCAAATAATTATTAATTTTTAAAATCCAAAATACTATATTCTAAAATTCTTAATTAGAATTAGTGTCTTGCAGTTATAGGATGCTTTCCCCTGTTTGTAATGAGGTTTTAATAGGCATGCATGCAGTTCTGAAGTGTCTTTTGCGATGAAGTTCTATTAGTAGCCTTGTAGGTACTTTAGGATTTTTCAGTGGCACATTTATGGAATTGGATGAGAATGGTAATTTTCTTACTATTTGTGAGAAGGGATTTTTGGATTTTCATTTTCAAGAGGGAGTAAACAAATACTCTCATCCTCAACATTATTTAGATATTACTATTTGTAAAAGCTTTTTATGTATTTTTTAAATTTTGGTTTTTTTTAATTAACATTTATTTATAATTGTGGGAAGATCTTAGGTCACGATGTTGATTCGGTATATGTGGAGGAACTGGCAACTAACATGTCTAAATGGGACATATATGAGAAGATTGTGATAGATCCAATGAAAGGAGCTATTGAAGTGGACTGGAGGGATTTCTTTCCTTACTTGAGATGGGTTCCACACAATACCGTGCAAGAGAACATGAAACAAGTAGACAAAAAAAGAAATATTGTGGTAAGAGCTTTAATTGAAGACTACAAGAAGCTGCCTACTTCTTCAAAGGTTAGTGGTCAAATTTGCTATGCTTTTCTAATGCATATTTTAATCTTATACATATTAGACCTAGTCAAAGAAGTAGGCTTTCAAATAGCAATGATAGGAATCATATGGTCTCAAAATCAAGGAGATATTCAATGTGTACTATAAATTTTGTTCACAACTACTTGATTTTGGATTTTGAATTTGGCTTTAACTACTACTATTTTTTAATAGTACATATATGTTTTAATTTTGTTTAGAGGCATTATAGACACTCTCTCTTGACTTATTGTACTAAAACTTATCTTTAATTCCATTATCTTTTATGATTGTAAATATTAATATTAATTTTATTTTTTTCCCAAAACCACTAAAATAGCTTTGATACTATTGTTTGCTAGGATCCAAATTGTTATCTGGACATACTACTCAAGGAGGGTGCACACCTAACCGATAAAGAGTTGGAGATGTCAATATGGGAGCCATTGATTGAGGCGTCTGATACAACCCTTGTAACTATAGAATGGGCCATGTTTGAACTCTCAAAGAACCATCAAGCTCAGGTGAAATCATATAGAAGTAAATAACTTATTTTTCACAAAATCTAGAGTTTTTGTTTGTTGATCTTCAAATTTGCATGCAGGATCAATTGTACAAAGAAATTCAAAGTGTGTGTGGAAATGAAATAGTTACAGAGGACTACTTGCCTAAATTGCCATATCTCAGTGCTGTGTTTCAAGAGACATTAAGGAAGCATCCTCCAGTCCCAATTATTCCTTTGCGATATGTGCACGAGGATGTAGAGTTGGGAGGATTTTTTATCCCTGCAGGAAGTGAGGTACAAAATGTAAAACTCGCCATAATTTTTAGTTTGATTTTGACACCGCAAAAAATTACAAATTCAAAAAAAAGAAACCTATCTTTTCTTTTTATTGGCTTGATTATAAAAAATCATTTTTATTAATTTGAAAGTAGTTCAAACTTCAACCTACTTGCTCTCTAACCTTATTGACACTTAATCAAAAGATTTAAACAAAAGTTCTAGACATGATGTTTGAGGTTTGCTTGAAATTGTTTATATATGTTTTATTTTTCCCTCATATTTTCAAAAAGTATTTGATTTTTTTTAAACCCCTAGTATTTTATTTTCTTGCAATTATGATAACTATGAATTTAAGTTGTGATGTTAACAAGATGTTCTTTTAAAAAACAGATTGCAATCAACATATATGGTTGTCATTATGATGAGAAGGAATGGGAGAACTCGGAGGAATGGAATCCAGAGAGGTTTGAAGAGTGTAAGAATGGTGAGCTATTGGATCTATTTAGGACAATGGCATTTGGATCAGGTAAAAGGGTTTGTGCGGGTGCAGTGCAGGCCAATTTAATTGCTAACACGACAATTGCTCGTTTTGTTCAAGAATTCAAATGGGAGTTGGCCTTTGAAGAGGAAGATAGTGTTGATACAATTGTCCTCACCACCCACAAACTCCATCCCTTGAAGGCCATCCCCACTCCTAGAGTAAAACCTTAATAAGTATAGTATCAAAATGCATAGGTATCTTTGTAATGACACTATAAGTTTACCTCATTTTACATTATTCTCTTAGCTTTTTTCTAATATTGTGACATTTACATAACTCACAATGATTGTACTTATAAGTAATCATTCATATTTAAATAAAATGTAAGATAAATATAATTTACAGTAAAAAAATATGAAGGGTTAAAATTTTTTTAATGGAAAAAGTATAGTATTAGAGTTTCTTAATTCTATTTCAATATAAATTCTTCCAAAAACTTTTTCTCTGTGTAATATAATGAGAGTTTCTTAGTTCTATTTGAATATTACTTCAAAAAATGTAACATGGCAATCCCTCACTAAAGTAATTTTTCCTAAGTTTTCACTTTGCGAGTAAATAAACTATGTAGCAATCCTTTGCAATAAAAAATTTATTTTCTTTATTGAGAACAAATGAACATATATGTTATAACAATAATCAACATGGATTCCATTTCAATAAAACAATTTCACAAATTGCAATATTAAGAATGTGTACAAGTACATACATAGCTCAACCGAGCTTCAAAGCAATAGATATAGATGGTCCAAGATCCACCTTTCAAATCTTGGTCTTTTGTCGCCTACTGAGGAGGAGAAGCATCACTCAAGTGCTTTTTCGACAACCATAGACTCATATGCGATCCTCTGTACATCTATCATATGATAGATTTGGCCCTACCCTTCAACGAAGAGATTGGTGGAGGAACCTCGTACAACAACCATACTGAGCGTAGTGTTGTGCCCTACATGACTAGAACTTGTAACCCTACAATCTGGAACTAGCATGCACTACATGGACATGGTGAACTGACAATGGAGCCAAAGGTAATCACACTACTTTGGCCAAAGTGTTCTCACTCAGTACTTCAAGTGATGGCCATTTTATTCACTTACACTACTTAAACTCGATTTGACTTAAGGCCACTATAATCCATGCATAGGTATCTCCTCCAATGGGTAATCTTTAACCCCATAAATAGCCTATCACCTTTCTTATAAACTCTAGGGCATTTCCACTTACAAAGTATATGCACAAGCTCCCTCCCTTCAATAGACAAGCAATCCCAAGAGTAACCCACTAGCTATCTAGTATAATAAAATAACTTTAGCTATGGGTAACCCTTAAGCTACCCTTGCTTAATCATTTCAAGTATAATAATACCTATGACAAACAATCCCTCCTATTATGGAGTAATTATAACACTTCACAAAACAACATAAACAACTTCTATTTTCCTTTCAAAGAAAATGATATAATTCCCTAATGCAAGTAATCTCAATAGATCAAATAAAGCACTCAAGTAATCAATCTTTCATAAAAAAAGACAAATAAAGAAAGATTTATCCTATGTGTCTGTAATACGTTTATCCAACTGACCGATTTGATGCACAACTTTCCAACTGTAACAGCTTACTAGCTTCACTTTGACCTCACAAGCAACACCTCAATGAGACCTCTCTCACAACTTGATAATATGCTCTATCAAGTATAACTCAAACAATATAGCTCCTCACAAAACACTCAAGGCTCTCTCAAAATACAAAAAAATGTAATTACAGAATAATGCAAATTAGAAGTGCATAATAGAATGTATCCAAATGAGAGAACATGCCTCTCATTTTGAATCCAAATTACATTCACATTTACCCTACATAGTAATAGTAGTAGTAAATACACAATTGGGGTGCAACAAAAAATATTTTATCCACCATATAAATATGTTATTTAATTAATGAAGTTATATTAATATCATTACAATTGTTGTCATTTCTTCTTCATATAATAGTATGTTTCTGCCTTTTGAACAAATGATTGAGAAGCATTTCATAAATTGTGATCATGAAAGAATAGTTAAAAGAATAATTTTTTAATTTGACAATTATTTTTTATAATATAAAGATCTTAATTTTATAACTAATAAGGCATATAGCAAACAAAATGGCTCTATAGTAAAACTAGCATATATATATATATATATATATATATAATTTTAATAATATATATAAAATACTCTGAGAGATATCCTTCTTGAGGTGTCTATTGCACTTTTATGTGAGAAAAATTATTAAATAGACACCTCAAGAAGGATATCTCTTGGCATATTTTATATATATTTTTAAAATAATATATATATGCTAGTAGCATTTGCAAAATTATTAAGGTTATGCTTAGGGTTATGGTAAGCATAAGGGTTAGGGTTATGATTAGGATTAGTGTTATCATTTTAAATAGGGTTAGGATTATGGTTAGAGATAGGAATAGGCTCAGGGTTAGAGTTAAAATTTACATTATGGTTGGGTTAGTGTTAGTAGCAAGATTAGGGTTAGGGTTAGGAATTTGATTAGAGTTAGAAATAAAATAAATGGGTTGGTGTTATCATCACAATTAGGGTTAGGGTTAGGATTACACATAAATTTAGGATCAAGGGTATGTTTAAGGTTAGGGTTAGGGTTAGAGAAAGAAATATGATTAAGGTTGGGGTTAACATTATTATTGGGATTAGGATTAGGCTTAGAGATTAGGATTAGGGTAAACCTTTTTTTAGAATTAGTGTTAGAGTTAGGTTTAGTGTTATAGTTGAGGGTTAAGGTTAGGGTGAAGGATAGAGAAAAAAAAGTGTTAAGGTTGGGATTAGTTTTATTTTTGGGAATAGGGTTAGGGTTAGGTTTAGAGATAGAATTAGTATTAGGGTTGGAGTTAGTATTATGGTTAGGATTAGGTTTAGGTTTAGGTTTAAGATTATGCTTACGTTTAGGATTATGGTTAGAGATACAATTAGGGTTAGGGAACCTTAGGGTTATTGTTGTATAGCTAGTGTTAGGTTTAGGGTTAAGGTTATGATTAGGGATAAGGTTAGGGTTGCAATTAGATACAAAATTAAGGTAAGGTTTAGGGTTAACATTATAGCTAGGGTTAAGGTTAGGGTCAGGTTTAGAATTAAGATTAGGTTTAGGGTTAGAATTACAATTACCTTTAAAGATTTAATTAGGGTTACCATTGTGGTTAGGCTTATGATTACAGTTAAGGTTAGGGGTAGAGTTATAGTTAGGGTTAGTATTAGGGTTTGGGTTATGATTAGAAAAAAATGAGATTACGATTACAGTTAGAGCTATGGTTAGGGTTAGAGTTATAGTTTAAAGGTAAGGATTATGGTTAGATATAAAATTAGGGTTAAGATTACAATTAGGTTTAAGATTAAGGCTAGCGTTAGGGTTAGGGTTATGATCACAATTAGATATACATTTAAGATTAGGGTTATAGAAATTACAATTACAATTAGAGATAGGTTTAGGGTAAAGGTTATGATGATTGATAGTTTAGGGTTGTAGTTAGATATATAATTAAGGTTAGGTTTAGGGTTAGGATTATAATTAGGGTAGGGTTAGGTTTAGGATTAATATTAAGGTTAGGGTTAGGATTATGGTTGTAATTATGGTTAGAGATATAATTAGGATTAGGATTATGATAATGGTTCGAACCTTAATCTTAATGCTAACCCTAATTAAACTCTAACCCTAACCCTAACCTTAATTGCACCAACACTAATTTGTATTAAACCCTAATGTTATTTAAACATTAACCTTAATTGAAGATTAACCCTAGTCCCAATTAAACCCTAATTGAGCCCTAGCCCCAATTGAACTGTAATCATAACTTTGAATCCTAATTAAATCCTTACCCTAATTGATCCCTAACCCTAATCTAGAGATTAATCTTATAACCCTAATTGAGCACTAACTCGTAACCCTAAATGAACCCTAGTCCTAACCCTAACATTAACTAAACCAAACCCTAGTTAAACCCTAACCGTAATCCTAACCTTAACTCTAATTGAATCTTACCCCTAATTTAATGATAACTAATCCCTACCCCTTATTGAATACTAATTGAAACCTAACTCTAATTAAATTCTAAGTGTAATTTTACCCTAACCCTAGTTGAAACTTAACCCTAATTGTACCATAACCCTAAACCTAAACACTAATTGAATTATAACTCTAATTTAACCTTAAACTTAACACTAACACTAACCCTTACCCTAACTAAAATTTAACGCCAACCCTAACCCTCACCTATTAACACTATTTGAACCCCAACCCTAATTTTAATCTTGAACCCTAATTGAATCCTAACCATAACCTTAACACTAATCCTTACCTTAATTGAACACTAATCCAAATCCTAACTTTAATTAAACCTTAACCTTAACTCTAACCCTAATTAAATCCTAACCCTAACCCAAATTGAATGTTTTAATCGAATTGCAACCCTAACCTTAAGTGAACACTAACTAGATAATTAAACTCTAACCCTAAATCTAATTAAACTCTAAACAAAATTGAACCCTAACTCTAACCCTAGCCCTATATGAACCATAACCCTTCCCCTAACCTAACCTTAATTATATAACTGTAACCCTAACCTTAATGCTAACCCTAATTAATCTCTCAATAACAGCCTATCATGGCCTTGTTTTGGAAAAAAAAATTGGGGTCTCCAAACTTTGGCTTGAGGGGGATTCTCTTAATATTATAAAGTGTCTTATGTTGAATTGTACGCCTTCTTGGTCTATTTTCCATCTCATTAATGATTTTCTTTCCATCATTAATTATTTTGATTAGATTAGAATTTTGCATGTGTTTAGGGAAGCTAACTTGTTGGCTGATGGGTTATAGCTAATTTGGGAGTGGTGACTCAAAATAATTGGGATGATTTTGAAACCTTGCCACTTAACCTTAAGATCATTTCCAATAATGACCAGGTGTCATGTTATTAAGGTGGTTGAGATGAGGGAAAGACTCTTTGTTATTGTTTTAAGTTGGTTTTTGCACATTGAGTCTTGGCCCTGCTCTTCTCATAATTGCCTTTTATATTTTCGTGATATTATGGCCTGGTTGTGTAGGGTTGGTAATACTTGGTATGGTAGGCCCACATACTTTGTGGGTCTTATTTGCATTTTTTTTTGGTTAGTCTGCCTAATTTTATCTTTGCATAAAATTAAGGTACTGGTTGTTTCTTGTTTGTTGCATGTTGCCATGGGAGGAGCTCATTGCAAAGTGGAGCCAAGCTCTTGTCAAGAGTTCTAGGGTAATGAAACTGTGTGGGAGCATCTTGAAAAGGATGGGGTTAGCCCATATTTTCTAAAGCTACAAGGTTCGGACCCTGAAGCGACAAAGGTTTTCGTTAAAGGGTGGAACAGTATGATTTTCCGTTATAAAGGGATGTAGTTTAATATTGATAAGGATTTTGTGGCAGAGGTGACTGGGATTCCTTCAACTAGAAGGAAATTCTATAGAGACAGAGGTGCGGCTAAGAATCCTTTGCTAATTTCCTTAAATATGATGAGAAGAAGCTCAGGGAAGTTGGGAGTGGTGGGTATGCCTATAAGTCAAAATTATGCATTACTTCACCTTGGAGGGTAGGTTTTATGTTGTTTATAGCTACCATTTCATGCTTCTAAATCATTTCCACAACAAGGTGTTGGTGTCGTTTCCTTTGTATCTTTTGTTGTCAATGGAGAATAGTATTGAGGATCATCGGAAGAGCCCCAAGAAGGCTATTCTCCATGAAGGCCTTATGAATTTCATGTTTGTTCACATTAAGTTGAAGTTGATCCTTGGTTCTCCTTAGACTTCAGCCCGCAAAAAGGGTGTTAACAATTCTGGCTATGGGACTAGTGATTCAGCGACATAATGGGAAGGGAATTTTGATGCTGAGGATTTAGATTTTGAGGAGATGTTGGTTGAGGATGGTGAGTCTGAGGAAGGTTCTGAAGCTTTTGAATCCTGGTCCAAGGGATATGAAATGGATTTTGAGTTGAAGGAAGTTGTGGTGCCATCTAAGAAGAAGAGCGTGAAGGGAAAGAAAAAGTGCCCTAGGAAAGAAAAGTCTTCTGTCAGGAGGAAGGTGGAGATGTCTAATGTTGTGGAGGAGTCCCCTGTTTCTGGTGAAAAACCTTCTCCAGGCCCTGGTAAGGTGGGTGCTTCCAGTGAAAATTCTTCTCTGGGCCCTAGTAAGGTGTGTGTTGTGGAGAGCTCCCCTATTGTGGAGGATAGTCATGGCGTTGGTAAAGACCTCCCTAGGTCTGTGTAGCCTATGGAGATTAATGTTTAGGGGATTGAGGGTTTTGAGTGTTCAAAGGGGGTTGACCCTAACCGGGTTCCTCTAGAATCTCCTATTGGAACTATGCAGGTTAAAGGGAGTGTTGTGAAGGTGAAGCAGCTAGAAGTCTTGGCAGACTTGGCGAATATGTTGGATAAGCACTAGGTTAAAGTTGAGGTGATTGAATTTGAGGATTCCCCTATTAAGGAAGAAAAGGAGGAGAATGAGGAGCCTCAGGAGGACCCTGTTCAGAATTTTGATTCTAAAGTTGCACCTCCTGTTAATTGGGATGAGGTTGACATGGGCATGTTCTGTAGGATGGTTGAGGATGGAACTCGTAACTTGATTTCTCCAGTTAAATGGATTTTCTCATAAGTTAAGGAGCTTAATTTCCAAGTGAAGAATTGGAAAGATGTCTGTGTGGTGTTGGTGCATAGTAACCAAAAGGAATGGCCGATTAAAGGTAAGGTCAAAACCATGAATGTTATGCTTGATAAACTTGTTGTGGATGTTGACCACCTTGGTATTACTCATGAGGAAAGTATTTCTTCTTTGGAATTGGAAGTCAATAATACTTTTGAGAGATTAGTTAACCTTGAGGAAAGAATTAACAAGTTGTTTGATGATTTGAAGACTATAGTGAACATTAGCAATAATTCCCTAAAATCGACTGCTAAGGGCCTCACTATTTTAAATGAGAGAGCCTTGAAATGAACTGGTAAACCCTAGAGCTAGGTGATATTGAGAAGGCTATGGAGGATGTGAATTTCTGAAAACTAGTGGAGAAGAATTAGGATCTTGCTCCAGTTGTGGAAAAGGATGTGGATGTTGGCTCATGTTTGAGAACGAGGAGAAAGAACAAGAAATGGGCTGCTATTTCATTTGAGGAGCTCAAGGATGCTATGGAGATGCATGAGGGGGTCATTGAGGAAAATTTGGCCTCGATTAATATTCTGGAAAAGATGTTGTAGCTATGTTGCTTCTTTTGCTTGTTCATCCTTGTTGTTGATGTTTTGCTTTAGGGTTGCTGATGGGTCTCATTGTTAATTTCTATTGTCAACATTTTGGTTTTTTTGGGCTATGGGCTCTTTAGGTTTAGTCTTTTTTGTAGCTTTTCGTCTTTGTAAAGGGTTTCAGGGTCCCTTCAAAACCTACTTTTCCTTATCAAAAACCCTAATTAAACTCTAACCCTAACCCTAACCTTAATTGCACCAACACTAATTTTTATTAAATCCTAATGTTATTTAAACATTAACCCTAATTGATCCCTAACCCTAATCCAAAGATTTATCTTATAACCCTAATTGAGCACTAATTCATAACCCTAAATGAACCCTAGTCCTAACCCTAACATTAAATAAACCCAAACCCTAATTAAACCCTAACCCTAATCCTAACCTTAACTCTAATTGAATCTTACCCCTAATTTAATGATAATTAAACCCTACCCCTTATTGTATACTAATTGAAACCTAACTCTAATTAAATTCTACGTGTAATTTAACTCTAACCCTAGTTGAACCTTAACCCTAATTGTACCATAACCCTAAACCTAAACACTAATTGAATTATAACTCTAATTTAACCTTAACCTTAACAATAACACTAACCCTTACCATAACTAAAATTTAACGCCAACCCTAACCCTCACTTGTTAACACTATTTGAACCCCAACCCTAATTTCAATCTTGAACCCTAATTGAATCCTAACCCTAACCTTAACACTAATCCTTACCTTAATTGAATGCTAATCCCAATCCTAACTTTAATTAAACCTTAACCTTAACTCTAACCCTAATTAAATCCTAACCCTAACCCAAATTGAATTTTTTAATCGAACCCTAGCCCTAACCTTAAGTAAACACTAACCCTAATTAAACTCTAACCCTAAATCTAATTAAACTCTAAGAATACATAAATCCTAACCCTAATTTTGACCTTAATTGAACCCTAGACCCAATTAAACTCTAACAATAATTGAGCCATAACCTTAAACTCTAAGAATACTTAAATCCTAGCCCTAATTTTGACCTTAATTGAATCCTAGACCTAATTAAACTCTCACAATAATCGAGCCCTAACCTAGCCTTAATTGAATAAACCCTAATTTAAATTAAACCCTAACTGTATAAACTTAATTATAATATGAATGATTTTTTTCTTTATGAAATGTTTTCAATTGTTTAAAAAATATTAAATATTTTTTAGGTTTTAAATATTTTAATTTAGAAACATATTTTTAATGTAATAGTAAATTTAAGATGTTTTCCTTTTATTTGATTTTCAAATTTTAAATGCATTAATTTATAATTTTTAAAAAGAAAAATTATTTTTTCATTCCTTTATAAGATTCTCAATATTGTTTAATTTTAATTTTTTTTAATTTAAAAATTACGTTCATATGTAATAGTAAATTTGAGAAAGTTCTTTCATACTTAATTTTTTAAATTTAGAAACTTCTTTTTCATTTCTAATTTAAAAACTACTTTTATATGAAATAGTAAATTTAAAATATTTCTTTTGCACTTAATTTTCTAAAATTTAGTAACTTCTTTTTATGTCTACTAATTTAATATGCTTTTTTATACTTTATTTTTATAAAAGATCTTGCATATTTTTTAATTTTAAGTATATTAATTTGAAAACTACTTTTATATGAAATAGTAAATTTAGAAAAAAAAAATTGCACTTTGTGAACCATGATTCCCAACCTACACAAACACAACAAACAATCAATATATTAGATCAAATGCAAGATTAGAATCATGATTCCTCAAGAAATTCATTTGAATGCAAAAGAAGAGGAATGAAATGAAGAACACAACAAACTTGAAACAAAAATATCAAATCCTACTCTCAAACAAAGCAAACTCTTAATCTCTTGAGGGAGTTGGTGCTAATTTGATGTGAAAATTGGCCCTTTCCCAACTCCAATGATGTGATGAAGATATTTGATGAAGGATGGATGCTTGTGGTGATGACTTCAATGGAGCTCCATATTGAAAACCTTCAAAAAACCTAACTATGATTGGATGAATTTGATGAAAGTTGCTATGGATTTGAGTATAGTAAGTTTACTCAAATTGTGGATGATAGAAATGAAGGATGAGCTCTCTATTTATACAAAGAAAGAGTTGAAGATTGAAAGATAGGATGAACATGGGATAAAAGATAAGCCAATGACATGATGCCACTTGTCAACATGTGAGAGGATGAAGGTTGAACACATTTTGATCAATGTGCAAGTTTAAAATTTGAATTTGAAGAAGTGACATGTTTAGGGGGATGGAAGAGGAGTTAAATGCCACTTGGCTCAATGCACAAGACATGTAAGAGATTTTAAATGCTTTGTTGGATGTACATGTCTATTTGGGGGGAGATTTCAAATTTGTGGAATATTCCCACTTGGATGCCTTTTTTGAATGAAAATAGATGATTTATAAATCAATTAAATTGATTTTCATGTGCAAGTTGCAAAATCTAGAGGATTTGAGTGATTAGGATTAGCATTAATCATGATTTGATTAATTTAAATGATGTTAGTTGATTTGACCATTTTGACTTAGATTTTAGGATTTAAATAACTCAAAATGAGAAGAGAATGATTCGACTTAGTAAAATAAATATTTTTATTTATTTAACCACGTAATGTTAGATTAAATTAGATAAATATTTGATTTATTTAATTTAATTAGATGAACTTTTAGAGATTTAATCAAATAATATGGATTATTTAATTAAACAAAGATAGGAAGATGAAATGACCTAGCTAATTACATAGAGACAATGATTTAATTAAATCGAGGGATTTATTTAATTAAAAGGGGAATTATGATGACTTTAATCAAATAAGGCTATTTGATTAAATGGTTAGACAGAGGGATAATTCAGGATGAAGCAATGTTAGTAGATCAGGATCGAGTGTGCGATATCGATCTGTATATTTTCTATGTCTACATTTCGCCCCTCTTTGAAGTGATGCACTTGTTGCGTTGGTTCAAAGAATAACCTTGCCATGATCAAAAGTAAAAAATTCTCTAATTTTTTTTGGATGCCCCACTGCTGCCCCAGTGAAAGAAGAATTATGCCAATATACTGCCCCCTCGAGAGATCGGGTGAAGAGGTCTGACTTGAGGGTCGATCTCTCGACAAAAAGGTTCAAGATCAGTTCAACTTGAAAGTTTGATGTAGATAGATTTGATGATGTAGACAGTCATCAACCATGGGTAGCCTCATGCCTATTTTGATATATTACACCCACTTGATCTTGATTTGTACCATGACAATTACATTATTGATGATGAGATGGTTATGATGTTTATATGTAATGGATGATATGATGATGCATGGATGATATGGATGCACATGATATGATATGATGATGCTTTTATGATTATGAATATGGGTGATAGATGTATGGTTTATGAATTTTTTAGAATAACCAATCTATATTATGCAATGATGGGGATGAATGCATGTGGTATGATTAATGATTTCTATATGGTATGATATGCATTATGCAGTATGTTGGTGTTTTGTGGATGTAGGATGGATGAATTAGTGATGATTTATGATTAACTGTCATGGTACCATGTTAACATGAAAGGAAGTAAGAAGAAAATAAGATGATGAAAAGAGACACCAACAAGCCAACTTTATTAGAGATGATGATAATGATGATGATGACGATGATGATTTTCTTACTGAGGAGTTGGGATTTTAAAAGGGCCAATTACCTTATGTTTGATAACACATGTAGGCATGATGCATCAGGGTATAAAGAACCAGGATGGCGTTGCACCTAGTATTATGAAATTTGACTCAACAAACAATAGGAGTATTCATGTTCACACCTGACATACAGAAACCTTGCTAGGATGCACCTAACAAAGCAAGTATTCATCGAGGTTATTTTACAAGAATGTCCAAGAAGCATAGCAGAAAAAAGATAATGATTGTTGCCCCATCCCTTTCTCTCTAAATCATTTTGATTAGACATCATCAAGAGGTCATTGGAATGAGTGCAATAAGATAAATTAAAAGAAAAGATCAAGTAAACAAGGAAGTCAATGTTCTTCATACCTACAGCCAAAGGGATGTGTTTTGATAGGATAAGAATCCAAGGTGATATCCAAAATGATACCCATTGTCGGAACAATATATCCTAGGACATGCATTGTATAGGATGATGATGGGTTGATAAGTCATTTGATAATTTGTTGATATAAGGTTGTCTAACATGTTTGAAAATGATCAGGATTTTGATTTTGCATTTAAAAGTTTGTTGTTTCAATTTTGATTTTTTGTTTGAAGTTTGCTTTTGCTGATTGTTGTGATTGTTTATGTTTGTTTTTTAAAAGGATGAAGGTGATGATCAATTTATTATGGAGGATTGATTATTGCGGGTGAAAATGAAACGGGACAGCTAGATTTTTTCAAATATTTGGATGTTTTTGAAATGTTTTGAGGCTGTTTTTGGTATTTTCTTGGTTTTTTGTATGTTTTTGGATTTTATGAGACTTTATGAATATTTTTGGATTTTGGTGTTTTTTGAATGTTTTTGTGTCTCGGGGGATGACCAAAGATTAGCCTTGTCTAGGTTTAAGCTCAAAGACGACGTAGTATGGATACCATGTTTTGACATTTTTTTGACTTTTTGAGTGTTTTTGGATTTTTGATATGTTTTGAATGTTTTTGGATTTTTGCATGATTTTGACAATTTGGATATGGATGTGTGTGATGATATCAATGATCTTTTTTGGGATTTTTTTGAAAACCAAGCTAAGGTTGATTGATCAGATCGATGGATTGATGATGATAACAATACTGAGGATGCACAACAATGCAAGGACAGTGTTAAGCAACACGAGGATTTAGGATGGATATCCCAAGATGATGTAGGATTGATGATGATAACATTGTCAAGGATACACAACAATGCAAGGATAGTGTTAAGAAACACAAGGATTAGGATGTATATCCCAAGATGATGTGGGATTGATGATGATAACATTGTCGAGGATACACAACAATGCAAGGATAGTGTTAAGAAACACAAGGATTAGGATTGATATCCCAAGATGACGATGGATTGATTGGATTTGATTTTATCAAGATTGATGAAGCTTGGTTTGGAACAAAAGTTGTTTTGGATGATTTGATGTGACGTTGAAGCACACATTAGATGCGACTAATAGTGATTGTTTGGATTGATGTTTGATGAAAGATGAAGATTGATAAGGAATGTCTTCTCGTCAAAATATTCCATGGGCTAGTGATTTGGCTTTTTTGCTCACAAGTGGTGGACCAATTTGATTTCACATTTTCCAATGTTTAGATCACCACATAAGTTGGAGGATATATATCAATATTTATTCCCAAAGCAATATGTAAATGTCTACCCCCAGTGTCTAACAATGTATGGAATACCATGGGTGGATGCTTGGATAGGTGTATGGATGGAGGGATATGGATTATCTTGTGATAAGATAAGGTGTTCAGATAAAGAATGCTCATTTGTATAATGCTTCATGGCTCAAATAATGTTGGGTAGGATAGGATCAATGAAAATGGCCCATGTCAAGATGTTTATCGAAAGCAAGCATAAAGTGTGCACCAAAATTTTACCAAGATCAAGATAATTTGGACTATGGATGCATATGGATTGGATAAATGGTTCATGGATGAAATTGATTTATTATGGATGAGATGGATGGAATGTTGGATTTATTATGGATGCGATAAGATGCTTTTACCTGAACTAGCACACGTAGATGTTCGATTCTACACATGATGCCTATTTGCTAGGTTTTCATCATGGTACCTAACCAAAGCACCACCGTAGTGGTTTTCACTAGAGGACAATTTTTTTCTTTACTGTTTTAAATCCTTTTTCTGAATTTTTTTTGGATTTTTGATATTTTTTTATTATTTTATTTTTTCTAAAAGTTTTAAGCTCATGCTGAACCACTTGGTGGTGTTGATGTAGATGCCCCTATCATAATGTGCCATTGATATCCTACCTAAAGAAGTTGTTTTGCTAAGGTACGTGCACTTGAATACAAATTTTGAGATTCTTGATCTACTTCGTTGATACTGGAGTTGAATTTGTCTTTATGCGCACATTGTGATAGAGTGCCTTCTGAATCCTTATGATAAAGGGTCGTTGTAAATACATGGTCAATGTGAGAATCGGATATCATGTGTGGAGGCATGGATGGAGTGTGTTTAGGGATAGGAGATGGATTGGTTGATAGTTTGGAACCTTTGACTCTCCAAACTTGGGAAGATAAGCAATGATGGGTTGATACGGAAGTGTGCATGTAATTAGGACCAACTGCTTGATATACTTTGTGCGTCGCTTGAGAGGCCTTCTTTTGATTTTGTGGACATCTTTGATGGATAATTTTCCCTTTCTTATTTTTCCCCATAGTTTTTTTGACTAATGGAGTTTGATAGGGATAATATTTCTTTGTATTCTTTGGTATCCCCTTGTATTTGATTTGTCTGATATGCTTCTTAGCTTCTTTTGCTTTGATAATGTTCTTCATACTTTGATTCAAATATTTCTCTTTATTTTGGTCCCAATTTATGGATGGGATGATGGGTGGATGAAGATTCGTGGTGTGGCTAGTTGTAGTATTGACATCGGTTTCATCATAAGGATTCTTCGTGCTTCCTATGTTGACGTTTGCTTGAGATCAAGTTGCCCCTAGTATTGTGGAAGTAGTACCTTCATTATTTTATTCTGCTTGTTCTGAGAACTCTTGTTTAGAATGCATTCTCTGATAAATGACCACTGCAGATGATGTTATATCCTTTTACTACTCTGCTAACTCCGGAATGTCCTGTTCTATCTGACATGTTTCCTTGAGTGGATAATGTTGGATATCTTTATATAGGATGTCCTCGGTCTGAATTTGGGATATATCTAATCCTGATGTTGACAACTCAGTTTGACTGTAGGAATCAACAACTTGCTCTTTTTGTGTAATGATGTCAAGAGTAAAGGAATCTTGTTCTGTATGAAGATCATCTATGTGTCCATCCAAAGAAAGCATCTCATGGGTAGATGGAGGAGTATGTGCTATGTGGATATGATCATCTTGTATATATAGGAGAGTATCCATTAGACCATTGTAGTAGCTTGGAGATACAAACTCTTGATCTCGAATGATTTCAGAATTGCTTTCGACATGCTTTGGATCAAATTCTTGACATGGGTCAATTTCAAAGGGTTCTTGGATATCTTCATTAGGAATAGGAAGTGGCTTATTATCCTCTTGATCTTTGAGTGGGCTTGGATCAAGTGTCGAGTCGAGGATTCCTTCAGTATTTGTAATCATGAGATCAAAGGGGGTCAATATGTCTTGGAAAGGACCATTGCTAGACCTTGGTGAAAGATTTTGATCATGCTTTGGAATAAATTCTTGAGATATGTCCTCTAGCTCATAAGGAAATGTAGAGACATTTTCAATATGATCATTGGTCGATGGATCATAGATTATGTCAATGGGATCAAATAATTCTAACACTCCTTGAAATAGATCACTAAAAAGTGGCTCTTGATGTATGGTGAGTTGATCATCAGATGGGATGGAAACATCTTCAAGGTGCTCATTGATGGAGAGATCTTGATCATTGTTTTCAACAATTGTGGTTGAGGGATTTTCAATGTCTTCAACCATAGGGTCAAAATGTTGACATTTCTTGAATTGGATCATTGTTGGGTATTGTTGGTGGATTTTGATCATGATTGAAAAGTGACTCTTGATGTACGTTAATTTGATCATTGGAGGAGGTGGAAACATCTTCAAGGTGTTCATTCATGGATAGATCTTGATCATTGTCCCCAATAGTGATTATCTTTTGATCAATAAGGTCTTGGATGAGATTTTTGAGTTGAATACAAATTGATGTTGTGTGTCCCTTTGTTTTGTGGAAATCACAATGGTGCTCCTCAGTATACCCTGGTAGTTTAACTAGGGGTTCTTTATACTTCCCATAGATGGGGAGCTTGATGATATTTTCTTGTACCAATTGTTGCAGGACTGATTTGATTGGTCCCCCAAGTGGTGTGTATTTTCGTTTGTTGCTTTGTGAGATTTTCACTTGACCTTGTGGTGATTGATTTTGGAGATGTGGTGATTGATCTTTGAAATGTGGCGATTGATCTTTGAGATGGGGTAATTGGGTTTGTTGTTGATCTTGATCTTGATATCTAACCTCTTGACATTGGAGATTTTTTTCTTGATGTGGTTGTGGACACAACTCAATGCTTTGATGAAATGGATTAACCAATGGAAGAGTACATTGATTTTGGAGTAAAAATTTCTCTTGTTTCAAGGCTTCAGTTAGTTTTCCAAGTGAAGCAATTTGGTCTATCAAAACTTGGTTTTGATTTTGATCTTGGCACCCTTGATATAGTTGGTTTGACTTTTGTTCAAGTGGATTTGGAATGTATGTTGGTGGTGTTTGTATGGGATCATGGACAAATTGATTTTGGACAATGTTCTGATTTGGGATGATGTTTAGATTTGGCATGATAGGTTGAAGTTGAACATTGTTGGTGTTGGGGATCATATTGCCTTGATTTAGGTAACTTTGATTTTGCATGGTGTTACCTTGACTTGGATCAATACATGGAGTCGTTAACATCTTTTTTGGACTTTGAACAACATTCATATCATTTGCAAACATATCCATCCCAAATTTTACCAAATTTGGATTCACAATGTTCATGTTTAGTAAAGATGTGCTTGGTATATTCACATTTGGCATGTATGGATATGGTGGGATGATGTTGTTTTTAGGAAGACTCATGTATTGGGTGTTTGGTTGATAGATTTGTAGGTTTGGACTTGGATTTAAATATGCCATTGGGAAAGGTGTTCCAAACTTTTGACTAGGCATACTCACATTTGTTGTACCATTGAGGTTTGTAGGAGATAATGATCCCATGTATGGATTGTATAAATGTGAGTTTTGAAAATCAATTGGCATTGTGAGGCTTTGATAATTTGGTTGGTTTAGACTGCTTATGATGTATGGATCAAGTTTATATTCAATGTTCTTCTTGTGTTTTGACCTTGTTGCAAAAGTGACCTCTAAGGTGTTTAGGACCAATGATGAGATGGAGGATGAAAGGGGTGAATGATATGGGTGTTGTTTTTCTTAGGAACTTTGGATCAATGCTAGACTTTAGGATTTGATTTTGATTGGATAATGAACTTGTAAACCCTAAGACGTTGGATGTGATCTTTAGGATAAACTTGTTCAAAGGTGTGCTGATTTAACTAGAGGTATGAGAAAGGATGCATTCCCATACTCCTAATTAAATAGGGTGATTTTGATTTGGTTTAAGGATGTACCCAAGTCTAGATAATGATGTTTCCAACGCTCTAAATTTTCTTGTGGGATGGGATGATAAATGTTTGAAATGGATGAAGTGTTTGATTTTGATCCTAAATGAACCTAAGGACTTGTTTACAAGGCCAAGTTTTTGAAGAACATGCCTTTCCCTTCAAACCAAAAGATCAATGTTTTCTTAAAAGACCATAAGACAAAAGATACACAAGCACATGTGTGGGGTTCAATTGATTTCATCTTGATTAGTGAATTTATTTTACCACAAACACTTTCTTGATTAGCTTTTCAAACTAAACGTCCAATGTCCTAACTTCTTTTCATCCCACAAAGTGCTATGTGGAATTCAAGAAAATCAAGGCAATGGTTACCTAATGTTGACCTTGGTAGAAGCAAATTAATATGTCAACCCAATTACTTAGAAACCTCTAAGGACATAATCCCCAGGGTAAGCAATAGTTCTTGGGTTTTTTCAAAGGTATTTGTTCTAACTAAGGGGTTTGAAATTTTGATTTTCCTGTTGAATGTGTGTTTCCCAATGTTTTTGAACAAGAAAGTGTTTTGATACCAAGAACATGCACAACCCTATGGATATGAAAGACTTTACTTGTTGAGTTCCCACTTGGACAAGTCCAGCTATGCCTACTCTTAGTGAATGATTAGATGCTTCACCCCACTGGCTCCCCTCCACAACACTCACTTATATGGGGCAGCCAAGCATCAATACCCATTAAACTCCCATGGCATGCTTTTCATTTCTACTAAGAGCCGTAAAAGTGTGGGATAGCTTCAAAACAACCATTCTTGCACCAACAAGTAGATCAAGGATTTTGGCCTTTTCTAAACAAGGGTTTTAATTTAGACTTTCTATTCATAGGAGTTGACCCATCGAAGCAAGATACCATTTCTGCCCTTCTCGTTGGAGCCAACTGCGTAATATTGGTGTTTATTCCAATACCCACATTTATATCCCAACTGGAAATACTCTTGGGTTTAGAGTGTTACCGGTTGAGTTGTTCCCTTGGGTGAGTACTTTTTCCCCAAGGTCGGCCCTCTAAGATAAAAAAAAAGCAAGCAAACATATTTGTAGTTCGATCAACCTTTGTTTAGAAACAAAGGGAGAACACACACAATATGTTCCACTCACACTTGCAAAGATTTGTTCAATTTTAATCCCAAAATGAAGTGTGAAGGAAATCACTTACACAACCTAATATCACCAAAAGCCTTTTGATTCTCGAGATCTTCATGAGGCGCGAGAGAAGTGCATACATCTTTTGATGATATTACTTTGTGTAAGTAATTACAAAACAATTACAACACTTGTTCATTTTAAGTCCACAAAACAAAAGTGAATTATTTTTAGTGCACCAAAAGAAGTGTGAGATTTGATTGTTCAATTGTTAACCTTAAACAAAATCTAGTAAATTTTCCTAAGGTTTTTTTTAATCCCTTTGTCTTGTTCTTTTTAGAGCCCAAATTAAAATCTATTGAGTCCTAAAAGCTTGAAGAGATAAAATCCTTAAACTTGGAATTATAATTGCTTCCAAGAGTGTCTAAAGACACTTGATACAATAGAGAAATGATGTCATAAGAAACTTTTATTTTGTTTCCTCCTCCCCTTTTTTTTTATTTCCTAACCTGCAATAGTGTTCAAAATGTTAGATGAGATCAAGAAACAAAAGGATATGGGGGTTAGATGAATCATTAAGCATAAAAACCCTAAAACTTAGAACAAGTTATAATGTGATTTGACTTTAGGTGAAAATTTTAAAATTTTAACTCTATCAAAGTTGAGAAAAACCTACACCATTGGATAGCTTATGAAATTCTACCCCATTTCAAAAAGAAAATCTTCAAAAAGGACCAAAAAATACCAAGATATGGCCATTTTAAGTTTGCATGAAAAATCAAGAAAGTCAAGCGGTTCTATCTGTGATGGCAGCTCTGTTTGGATTTGTAGCAGTGATATATGGCAACGCTGGAGATCCAACGACGTAGTTTGAAGTTTTGAGTGGTGCAGTTTATAGTTTGGAGTTGTTTTGTATGGCGACGCTGGACTGTGAGCGGTTTTGTTTGCTGTAAACACCAAAAACATAAAAAACCACATAATTTTCTCAAAAAACATGATTTGATCTTCTGGTAGGCCCTCCTTCTAGCACCAAAATGTGAACCATGATTCCCAACCTGCACAAACACAACAAACAATCAATATATTAGATGAAATGCAAGATTAGAATCATTATTCATCAAGAAATTCATTTGAATGCAAAAGAAGAGGAATGAAATGAAGAACACAACAAACTTGAAACAAAATATAAAATTCTATTCTAAAATAAAGAAAACTCTTAATCTCTTGAGGGAGTTGGTGCTAATTTGATGTGAAAATTGGCCATTTCCCAACTCCAATGATGTGATGAAGATACTTGATGAAGGATGGATGCTTGTGGTGATGACTTCAATGGAGCTCCATATTGAAAACCTACAAAAAACCTAACTATGCTTGGATGAATTTGATGAAAGTTGCTATGGATTTGAGTATAGTAAGTTCACTCAAATTGTGGATGATAGAAATGAAGGATGAGCTCTCTATTTATAGAAAGAAAGAGTTGAAGATTGAAAGATAGGATGAATGTGGGATAAAAGATAAGCCAATCACATGATGCCACTTGTCAACATGTGAGAGGATGAAGGTTGAGCACATTTTGATCAATGTGCAAATTTGAAATTTGAATTTGAAGAAGTGACATGTTTAGGGGGGATGAAAGAGGAGTTAAATGCCACTTGGCTCAATGCACAAGGACATGTAAGAGATTTTAAATGCTTTGTTGGATGCACATGTCTATTTGGGGGGAGATTTCAAATTTGTGGAATATTCCCACTTGGATGCCTTTTTTGAATGAAAATAGATGATTTATAAATCAATTAAATTGATTTTCATGTGCAAGTTACAAAATCTAGAGGATTTGATTGATTAGGATTAGCATTAATCATGATTTGATTAATTTAAATGATGTTAGTTGATTTGACCATTTTGACTTAGATTTTAGGATTTAAATAACTCAAAATGAGAAGAGAATGATTTAGACTTAGTAAAATAAATATTTTTTATTTATTTAACCACAGGGGGTGATGTTAGGTTAAATTAGATAAATGTTTGATTTATTTAATTTAATTAGATGAACTTTAGAGATTTAATCAAATAATATGGATTATTTAATTAAACAAAGATAGGAAGATGAAATGACCTAGCTAATTACATAGAGACAATGATTTAATTAAATCGAGGGATTTATTTAATTAAAAGGGGAATTATGATGACTTTAATAAAATAAGGCTATTCGATTAAATGGTTAGAAAAAGGGATAATTCGGGATGAAGCAATGTTAGTAGATCAGGATCGAGTGTGCAGGAGTGAATTAATAATTTACATGTGACAGGTTTAAAAACTCAATTTAATAAAAAATCCTAGTACACTTTGAAATTCACATGAAGAGGAAAGAAAAGAGTTTAATATTAATGTTTCCATTTTGACCTAATTCAGTGTGGGTTTTCAACCCTCAATTTTTGTTTTGCATGTTGTTTTCCTATTGTTGTTGGGTGCTACACCAAGGAGTGCCTTAACATTTTTTTAGAGATTTAAGACAATGTTGAAATGATCAATGTGAAAACACAAGTATTGTGACATGGACGATGTTTGCAGGGGCACACTATTGTGACAGGAGTGGTGTTTGCAAAAGAAAGGGGGATAAATATATGGCGTGGGTGATTTTCCAGAGGTTAGGTGATTATTTAAAAACACACACAAAACTACAGAGGCATGAATCAAGCGGAGCCATTAAATCAATTTCTAGTGCATACTGAACTGTTTAGTATATATTTTCAAGCACCATTGCCAAAATCAAGATTTTCAAAAGAATTTTTGTATATAAAACATATAGACAAAAAAAATTATGCATAATGTTTCTGGACCATGAAAAAATGCATTTATTTCGTACACTGCTAAATGATTCAATCAAATAATCTCCCTATCAAATAATTCCACCATTTTGCATTTGTAACTGAAGCCTCTTCCACTTTCATATGTGTGTTTGAATTTTTCTAGACTTTGTAACTACCATTTCTTTTTGTTTGCATGGATCTACAAACATGTGATGCCACTATAAGAATGCCTCTCGGCATAATAAATTAGTTCTGAAGTAACTTTATGGTAAAATAAATTAACTTTTAAAAAATATAATAACTTTATGATAAAATAAATCAACTTTAAGGTAAAATAAATTAACACTTATTTTAATATAATGTTATGATAAAATAAATTTAACTCTTAATTTAAAATAACTTTATAGTAAAATTCCAGTAACCCATATCTGCATGAGGGGCTTATGCTTTTGATTACTAAGCATATTAAAGCTAGGTATGTGATAGAGACTCCTAGAGTGAATAGAGCCCATAAACCTAAGGAGGTTCCTTTTGATTTTGAAATTGGAAAAGAGTTTAAAGATGATGTTGAGGAGGGTGAGGGGGATTCTTTTGAGGAGACCTTGGAGACTCATGGAAAATCTTCCAAAAAAAAGGCTAAGAAGGAGGCATCCTCATCATGATTTCGCACTACATCTTGTTGTTACTGATTTAATTTTTCCTTCACGGGTAAATAGGATGCTAATTGCAATCATGATTTTGATATGTTGATAAAGGAATGAAATATTGAAATAGGTATTAAAGATGGAAGAGTAATTATGTTTACATTGATGAAGAACATGTATTGCTATATGAATATGCTAATGTTTTAAGATGTACATGGATTTATTATGAATGTTTAACTACCATTGTAAATGTGCTAAGCTAGTTGCAGGGACACATTCAATCCTCTAGAAGAGAGGGGAAGTATTGCTCAAGAGAAGTGATTGGTCAGATAACCCTTAATGATACCTAACTGAGCTTATAGACACACTCACGACCAGATTTGGTTTAAAAGAGTCGAGTCAGTTTGGATTCGATGAGTGAACCCTTCGTCTTAGTCTTGGCTTATTGGAATTAGTTGGTCGACTTGATTGATTGTGGTTTTGGTTGGCATACGGAAAATTCATCGCCAACAATTCACCGACGAAAATTTCACCGCCAAAAATTCATCATGGGAAAATTCACCACCATGACAAATTCATCGCCAAGTAAAATCACCGCCAACAATTCATCAAGGGGGGAAATTAACTGCCATTAATATTTTTTAATATATATTTCTATAACTTTGAATTTTAAAAAATAAAAATAAAAAATTCACCTCTATTATTTACTTTGTGAATGTAATTTCTATTCATCTCAATATTTGCAAACAATAAAAATACTTTACCCATAGTAATTTCTGTTCATCTCAATAATAATTATTGATATTTATTTTGATGTTTATTTTGATATGAATGTAATTTCTATTCATCTCAATATTGTAAACAATAAAAATACTTTACCCATAGTAATTTCTATTCATCTGAAAATTAATTATTGATTTATTGAGAAACCCTCTAAGATTAATTTTTACCTGTTTAGGGGAGAGGGGCCTATAGTGGAGCACCCTAACTTCACATTTTTCAAAATCCTACTTGGAAATTTCAAATCACTCCCAATTTTGTACAACTGTTTATTTGGCAACTCATGTGCTTCTATATTTCGTTTGAGGGCCACATCATCAAATATGATGCCACATCATTGTGCTTTTTGTTGAGGTATCCAAAAAGGCCCAAAAAAAAGTGAGACTGATAGTGATGCACTAAGTCATGTTTTATTGGTGGGTTGATGTGGCATCACATGATTTGTCACTTTGTGTACTTTATGGAGAAAAAGTTTTTTGCAATTGGATATTAAAGTGCTCCACTATGGGGCCCACTAAGGACTACTTTTATCCCCACTATTGGACCCTGCTCCATTATAGGCCCCTCACCCCTATTTAATGAGATATCTGAAAAATAATAATTATACACCTCTATAATTTCCAATAATTTATTTATCGAGATGATTTATTTTTGTGTTAGTTTGGTTTATAGTAATTTCTATTCATCTCAATAGTAATTATTTTTTATGTTTATTTGGATATGAATATTTTTAACATGATAATATATTAAAAATTGATTTATTTTGTGTTAGGTTTGGTTCATAGTAATTTCTATTTTTATTATCATAAATCAATTATAGATGACTAATAATATATATATATATATATATATATATATATATATATTTGGGAAAATTGGCAAGCCACTATTATAATTTATTATATATTAAATAAAGTATTACAAAATCTGGTTCTAGGGAGCATATCGGCTGGAAAGAATCAATAAGAAAACCTCTGATTATAGCTTCGAACAAGCAAAAAAGAGATAGTTACAAAGTCTAATCACATTGTTTGTACAAAGAATGTTGATGATTGAAAATTTAGCATTATCCCAAGCTAGCCTATTGCAAACCTACTGGAATGAATACCAACCTCGGCCAAATTCTACTAAGCACAGTACTAGCTATGAAACAACTCAAAAATTTCATTTACCCAACCCTTAAAAATCAACTCAAAATGATCATTAACCCAACCCTTACAAAGATCATTGTTTAATACATTTAAACCCCCATAAGAAGACCCATTATAAAATTCAAAAAGACCCAAAATGCAGAAAGCCATTATAAAATTATTTAACTTTTCCACTTGTCGCTTTTTCATTTGTCTAATTTTCATCCATCCCTTATGTTTGTAGAGAATTTCTTTTGAAGGCCCTTCAATCATTGTATTGGAAACCCTGAGGCTCCATGCATGGTGATAGACGAGACAAAGCTCTTACAGTGGAAGACATTTGAAAATGGTTTACTATTTGACCCTAATTCTGAACATTTTGGCCATGTTTTAACAGTCGAGTTAGAGAATTTACCCACAATTTCAAGTCTAGTTGCAAGATTTGAATAGCAGGGCACAGAGTGTATGCATGAAGAAAATACAAAGCAAAAAACTTGTCCTTAATCTCCAATTCCATTAGCGTGCACACACTCATGTTTTTCCTTAAGGCTCACAACAAAATGTTTTCATTTCTATGCTAAAGAGCAAGCCAAATGGCATCAAAAATTTCCTCAAAACCCTAACAGTTTTGCACCAATTTTCTAGGGAAAAGACCCCCAATAAACCCTTCTCCATTATAAAAATTATACTGTTGAACAACTTGAAGAATGACATTGTCTATTCGAAATTGAAACTTAATGTATTTTCTAGCCAGTTCCTCGATTTCATTCAGTGATTGAAACAAATCCAAAGCATTGGAGAGACATATAGAGATCACCTATGAGGGGAAGAGGAGACACCAAGCTTGAGGACTGGTAACTTCGATACCCAGGATAATTCAAATACATTCCTCCACCCTTGCACAATCAATTCTGAACATGGAATTCAATATCTCCTGCGTTATATACTCTTCAATGGGCTTTACCCACAGCTTAAATGGCAAGTAAACTCTATAATTCCAAGGAAAGAGCACCATTTATCTGTCGCTTCAACAAAATTGCAACCACTGCCAGTTCAAAACCAAAGCATGCGCTACCAAGATGATGCTATAAACCACTACAAAAGCTATTATATTTGCAAGGAATAATTTGGAAACCACTTTTTGATTTATGATTTTAAAGAGAATGCTATCATTATAAACAAAGATGTGAGGAGCTATGTACTTAGAATATAGTGCTCCCTTAAATGCTCATACGTGTTGAATGAAAGCCAAGATGCTTAGCAGAAAAGTATGCATAAAAAACCATGATTACCTAATGCCCATAAGTTTCCGCCAACTTGAAGAAACATAGAAGAATGAGGCGATGTGGCCCAAGATGAATATTTAGATTAATGCCAACATCATCAGGTGTTATTTTTTCCATCCTTTAAGAATGGTGCAACTACCCATGAAGAATGACAAGCCATCATTAATGATTGTGATTTGTAATATATGCTTTAAACCATTCAGATTCATTATGGGTTATACACAGAGGACTTGATGATGTCAACACCAATTTAAATAAAGTGGGCATACTACCTGATCTTAGAACAAGATACTCATAACAGAGAGTAATTGGCTTCAATTATGTTTCTCAAATTAGTTAGCTCATGGATACAAGTGTAATCATTGTTGTTATTGCTATCATGGATATAAAGAAATTCCTTTTTATCACAACCTAGATTAGCAAGGCAATCTGCTAAAACATTTCCCTCTCTGTAGGTATGGGAAATCTAAACAACTTTAAAATCATCTAAAAGTTTCCAGAAAATCTTCAAAACATATCTCAAGGCGAAATTAAAACATGATCTCTCTTTACAAGCATTTATTATTATCAATGAGTCACCCTCAATATGTAATGTTTTGATCTACAATTGCTTTTCCAAGAGCAACCCATAAAGAAGAGATATTGATTCTGCCATATTATTTGTCCCAGGGGGTAAAGATATTGATCTGGCTACCTTGAGAAAACCTTTTTCATCTCTGCTACAAAAGCCTACTCCCAAAGCTCTAGGGTTACCTCTGGATGCCCCATCAAAGTTCAGTTTTGAGAAATTTTGATATGGAGGTGACCATTTAATTGAACTCCTATCTATCTTTGTATTTTTTGGTTGTTTTAAGCTTCCCTTAAAATGAAGAGCAATATGTTTCCAATTTTTTAAAATGAAATTATCCCAATTTGAAAACACTGATCCTACATTTTTATGGTTTTGAACCCAAGAATTGATTGTCTCCAAGATAGATTTTTCAAGAAAAACATGAATAGAATGTATAGATGAAACCATTTTTCTGAAGATTCTTTTATTTCTTTCCCACCAAATGGCCCATATTACCATTGTTGGAATAGCCTACTAGATGCATGCAAAAGAAGAAGTTTTGTAGAGCACTAGCCAAGCAGAGAAAAGATCCAAAATTCTATTAGGGAGGGGCATTGAATAACTCATTTTCCCCAAGAAAAAAAACCAAAAATACTATGCAAAAGAGTATTTCAGGAACAAATGGTCATGATTTTCAAAATCTTGATCACATAACACACACTTGAAGGGATTTGCAATGCCTAATTTAGCTAGTCGATCACTTGTCAATGCCCTCTTTCTCATTACTAGCCAAAAAAAATACCTACTTTTGGGAGGAAAAAACTATTCCAACAAAAGGAGAATGCTCTTTGAGACTAAGAAGAATCTCTTCTATTGATAATTTCTCTATATCCCTATTTTACTTAATAGGATCTTTGAAGGTGCCCATATTATATGATTGAGTTTGTCTGTTATGAAAACTACTCTATTTTGGAGAATGTTTGATAATAATTCTTTTTGATCTTGTGATATCTACAAAGAGGAGAAGTCTTTCCATTTTACTCTCCCTAATGAAGATTCAATGGAACTTACATAATCTATTAATTTTGTTCCCCATGTCTGTGATATAATTGGAATGGTTGGCTGTAAAACATTATTATTGCTCAATGGAGGATGGTCGTTCCTAGAGTCGGTCCAAAAATTTACTTCATCACCTCTATTGACCTCCCAAGAGATGTATGATGTTACTATTTTCCTACATGAAAGCATGAAATTCCACATAGCCGATCCTTCCGGTGGATTAGAAACTGTGAAAATTCTCTTAGGATCTTGGCTATCCAAATATTTGGCTCTCATTAAAGAACACCATTTGGATTCTGGTTTAGCATACATTTTCCATATTAATTTTCCACCAAAGGCTTGATTACGTTTAGGTAAATCATGTAACCCTACTCCTCCTTAATGTTTTTCTAAGACCATACTGTCCAAAGAAACAAGTGGAATTTTTTTTGCATCATTCATATTCCCTTTCCATAAGAAGCCTCTTATGATGTTTTGAATCTGCTCAACTACTAAGTTTGGAGCCCTTAATACAGAGATGAAGTAATTAGATATTACTGAAAGAACTGATTTTATGAGGAGAATTCTTCCTGAAATTGATAGCCACCTAGCTTTCCAAGCACTAACCCTTTGTTTGATTCTATCAATGATTTTAACCCAATAAGATGGTTTATTAGATCCCATAAAAAAAGGTATACCTAAATACTTACAAGGTAGTTTAACATCTTGAAATCCTAGAATTCTTATGATCTTCCTTTTTAGCACAACTTTAGAGTTAAAAACATATACTTTTGATTTTTGTGCGTTTATCTTTTTTCCTTTATTTGTTTTGCTTCTGTAACAAAAGCCTTCCCATAAAGAAGAGTATCATCTACAAATAAGTTGTGGGTAGCTAAGAGATCTATTTGAGGGATGCTAGTGCCTTGCCATAATCCTTTAGAATTCTTATCTTTTATTGTCCTGCTCAAAGCTTCGACCATGATTATGAATAGGAATGGTGACAATGGGCCCCCTTGTCTCACCCCTTGGGTTGCTTGAAAGAAACCGCATGGTGAACCATTGATTATAACTAAGAAATGTGCACCTGAAAGACATGAGAGTATCCATTTGCACCATTTCTTTGAAAATACAAACTTGTCAAGTACTTTTATCAAAAATTCCCAATCTACTTTATCGTAAGCTTTCATCATATCTAGTTGAACTTTGAAAGAAGACAAATGATTTTCCTTGATAGAGTGAAGGACCTCATGTTCCATCAACGCCCCTTCTATAGTTTCTCTACCCAGAAAAAATCATCCTTGCTTTGAAGATATGATTTTTGAAATAAAGGGCTGCAATCTTAAATATATTGCTTTTGTGAAAATCTTATACATTGTATTTCAAAGTGATATAGGCCAGAAATCTGCAAAATTTTTAGGTTCCTTTACTTTTGGAAGTATTTCTATGTTTGTGGTATTGAAGTGCTTTAGCATTGTTCTTGATCTGCGAGATTCTTCAATGGCCATAAGAAGATCATGACTCACAAAGTACCAAATTTTTTGGAAGAATAAAGTTGTAAAACCATCAGGGCCTGGAGCCTTATCTGGAGACATTGAGAATACAACACCCTTTAATTTTGCTAATGTGAATGTCTTGAGCAATGCTTCATTATCATTTGAAGAAATGAGATTAGGGATCACAAATAATAGCTCTTGCTCTTTTTGAATAGTAGTAGTAGCAGACTTAAGAGGAGTAAGGAGATTTTTGAAGAATTTCACTCCTCAAATTTCTTCAGCATTGTTTATTTGTTTCCCCGAGTTTTCTTCCTGAATTGAAAAGATAGTTTTAGCAACTCTTTTATGTTGTGCAAATGCATGGAAATTTTTTGTGTTTCAGTCACCCTATTTTAACCATAATTATCATGACTTTTGCTGCCAATATAACTATTCCCTCTTGCCCAATTCCTCCCATATTTCTTGGAGTTCTTTCTGCTTATCATATATGATAGCATTCATACCATTATAGATAATGTATTCATGTATTTTTTCCAATTTCTAAGCTTTATCTACCTTATGAGAAAAAACATTTTTAAACGCACTCACATTCCATTCTTTAATTTTCCCTTTAGTTTATTGTAGCTTTTTAAATAATTGGAACA
>VDFB02271358.1:1244445255-1244457193 GCA_007258455.2 Sequoia sempervirens | reverse complement strand
TGATTTATTTTTGTGTTAGGTTTAGTTCATAGTAATTTCTATTTTTATTATCATAAATCAATTATAGATGACTAATAAAATAAAATATATTGAAATATATATATATTTGGGAAAATTGTCAAGCCACTATTATAATTTGTTATATATTAAATGAAGTATTACAAAATCTGGTTCTAGGGAGCATACCGGCTAGAAAGAATCAATAAGAAAACCTCTGATTATAGCTTCGAACAAGCAAAAAAGAAATAGTTACAAAGTCTAATTACATTTTTTGTACAAAGAATGTTGATGATTGAAAATTTAGCATTATCCCAAGCTAACCTATGACAAACCTACTAGAATGAATACCAACCCCAACCAAATTCTACTAAGCACAGTACTAGTTATTAAACAACTCAAAATGTTCATTTACCCAACCCTTACAAATCAACTCAAAATGATCATTGACCCAACCCTTACAAAGATCATTGTTTAATACATTTAAACCCCCATAAGAAGACCCATTATAAAATTCAAAAAGACCCAAAATGTAGAAAGCCATTATAAAATTATTGAACTTTTCCACCTGCCACTTTTTCATTTATCGAATTTTCATCCATCCCTTCTGTTTGCAAAGAATTTCTTTTGAGGGCACTTTGATCATTGTATTGGAAACCCTGAGGCTCCATGCATGGTGATAGACGAGACAAAGCTCTTACAGTGGAAGACATTTGAAAATGGTTTGCTATTTGACCCTGATTCCAAACATTTTGGCCATGATTTAATAGTCGAGTTGGAGAATTTACCCACAATTTCAAGTCTAGTTGCAAGCTTTGACTAGCAGGGCACAAAGTGTATGCACGAAGAAAATACAAAGCAAAAAACTTGTCCTTAATCTCCAATTCCATTAGCGTGCACACACTCCTCATGTTTTTCCTTAAGGCTCGCAACAAAATGTTTTCATTTCTATGCTGAAGAGCAAGTCGAATGGAATGAAAAAATTCCTAAAAACCCTAACATTTTTGCACCAATTTTCTGGGGAAAAGACCCCCAATAAACCCTTCTCCATTATAAAAATTATACTGTTGAACAACTCGAAGAATGGCATTGTCTATTCGAAATTGAAACTTAATTAATTTTCTAGCTAGTTCCTCAATTTCATTCAGAGATTGAAACAAATCCAAAGCATTGGAGAGACATATAGAGATCACCTGTGAGGGGAAGAGGAGACACCAAGCTTGAGGACTGGTAACTTCAATACCCAGGATAATTCAAATACATTCCTCCACCCTTGCACAATCAATTCTGAACATGGAATTCAATATCTCCTGCGTTATATACTCTTCAATGGGCTTTTCCCATAGCTTAACTGGCAAGTAAACTCTATAATTCTAGGGACAAAGCGCCATTTCTCTATCGCTTCAACAAAATTGCAACCACTGCCAGTTCAAAACCAAAGCATGCGCTACCAAGATGATGCTATAAACCACTACAAAAGCTATTATATTTGCAAGGACTAATTTGGAAACCACTTTTTGATTTGTGATTTTAAAGAGAATGCTATCATTATAAAAAAAGATGCGAGGAGCTATGTACTTAGAATATAGTGCTCCCTTAAATGCTCATACGTGTTGAATGAAAGCCAAGATGCTTAGCAGAAAAGTCTGCATAACAAATCATGATTACCCTGTGCCCATAAGTTGTCGCCAACTTGAAGAAACATAGAAGAATGAGGCGATGTGGCCCAGGATGAATATTTAGATTAATGCCAACATCATCAGGTGTTATTTTTTCCATCCTTTAAGAATGGTGCAAGTACCCATGAAGAATGACAAGCCATAATTAATGATTGTGCTTTGTAATAAATGCTTTAAACCATTTAGATTCATTATGGGTTATACATAGAGGACTTGATGATGTCAACACCAATTTAAATAAAGTGGGCATACTACCTAATCTCAGAACAAGATACTCATAATAGAGAGTAATTGACTTCAATTATGTTTCTAAAATTAGCCAGCTCATGGATACAAGTGTAATCATTATTTTTATTGCTATCATGGATATAAAGAAATTCCTTTTTATCACAACCTATATTAGCAAGGCGATCTGCTAAAACATTTCCCTCTCTGTAGGTATGGGAAATCTGAACAACTTCAAAATCATCTAAAAGTTTCCAGACAATTTGCAAAACATATCTCAAGGCCTAATTAAAACATGATCTCTCTTTACAAGAATTTATTATTATTAGTGAGTCACCCTCAATATGTAATGTTTTGATCTACAATTGCTTTGCCAAGAGGAACCCATAAAGAAGAGATCTTGATTCTGCCATATTATTTTTCCCAGGGGGTAAAGATATTGATCTGGCTACCTTGAAAAAAACTTTGTCATCTCTAATACAAAAGCCTACTCCCGAAGCTCTAGGGTTACCTTTGGATGCCCCATCAAATTTTAGTTTTGACAAATTTTGAGATGGAGGTGACCATTTAATTGAACTCCTATCTATCTTTGTATTTTGTGGTTGTTTTAAGCTTCCCTTAAAAGGAAGAGCAATATGTTTCCAATTTTTTAAAATGAAATTATCCCAGTTTGAAAACACTGATCCTACATTTTTATGGTTTTGAACCCAAGAATTGACTATCTCCAAGATATATTTTTCAAGAAAAACATGAATAGAATGTATAGATGAAACCATTTTTCTGAAGATTCTTTTATTTCTTTCCCACCAAATGGCCCATATTACCATTGTTGGAATAGCCTGCCAGATGCATGCAAAAGAAGAAGTTTTGTAGAGCACTGGCCAAGCAAAGAAAAGATCCCAAATTGTATTAGGGAGGGGCATTGAATAATTCATTGTCCCCAAGACAAACAACCAAAAATACTGTGCAAAAGAGCATTGCAAGAACAAATGGTCATGATTTTCAAAATCTTGATCACATAACACACACTTGAAGGGCTTTACAATGCCTAATTTAGCTAGTCGATCACTTGTCAATGCCCTCTTTCTCATTACTAGCCAAACAAAAATACCTACTTTTGGGAGGAAAAAACTATCCCAACAAAAGGAGAATGCTCTTTGAGACTAAGAAGAATCTCTTCTATTGAGAATTGCTCTATATCCCTATTTTACTGAATAGGATCTTTGAAGGTGCCCATATTATATGATCAAGTTTGTATGTTATGAAAACTACTCTATTTTGGAGAATGTTTGATAATAATTATTTTTGATCTTGTGATATCTACAAAGAGGAGAAGTCTTTCCATTTTACTCTCCCTGATGAAGATTCAATGGAACTTACATAATCTATTAATTTTGTTCCCCACATATGTGATATAATTGGAATGGTTGGCTATAAAACATTATTATTGCTCAATGGAGGATGGTCGTTCCAAGAGTCGGTCCAAAAATTTACTTCATCACCTCTATTGACCTCCCAAGAGATGTATGATGTTACTATTTTCCTACATGAAAGCATGAAATTCCACATAGCCGATCCTTCCGGTGGATTAGAAACTGTGAAAATTCTCTTAGGATCTTGGCTATCCAAATATTTGGCTCTCATTAAAGAACACCATTTGGATTCTGGTTTAGCATACATTTTCCATATTAATTTTCCACCAAAGGCTTGATTACGTTTAGGTAAATCATGTAACCCTACTCCTCCTTAATGTTTTTCTAAGACCATACTGTCCAAAGAAACAAGTGGAATTTTTTTTGCATCATTCATATTCCCTTTCCATAAGAAGCCTCTTATGATGTTTTGAATCTGCTCAACTACTAAGTTTGGAGCCCTTAATACAGAGATGAAGTAATTAGATATTACTGAAAGAACTGATTTTATGAGGAGAATTCTTCCTGAAATTGATAGCCACCTAGCTTTCCAAGCACTAACCCTTTGTTTGATTCTATCAATGATTTTAACCCAATAAGATGGTTTATTAGATCCCATAAAAAAAGGTATACCTAAATACTTACAAGGTAGTTTAACATCTTGAAATCCTAGAATTCTTATGATCTTCCTTTTTAGCACAACTTTAGAGTTAAAAACATATACTTTTGATTTTTGTGCGTTTATCTTTTTTCCTTTATTTGTTTTGCTTCTGTAACAAAAGCCTTCCCATAAAGAAGAGTATCATCTACAAATAAGTTGTGGGTAGCTAAGAGATCTATTTGAGGGATGCTAGTGCCTTGCCATAATCCTTTAGAATTCTTATCTTTTATTGTCCTGCTCAAAGCTTCGACCATGATTATGAATAGGAATGGTGACAATGGGCCCCCTTGTCTCACCCCTTGGGTTGCTTGAAAGAAACCGCATGGTGAACCATTGATTATAACTAAGAAATGTGCACCTGAAAGACATGAGAGTATCCATTTGCACCATTTCTTTGAAAATACAAACTTGTCAAGTACTTTTATCAAAAATTCCCAATCTACTTTATCGTAAGCTTTCATCATATCTAGTTGAACTTTGAAAGAAGACAAATGATTTTCCTTGATAGAGTGAAGGACCTCATGTTCCATCAACGCCCCTTCTATAGTTTCTCTACCCAGAAAAAATCATCCTTGCTTTGAAGATATGATTTTTGAAATAAAGGGCTGCAATCTTAAATATATTGCTTTTGTGAAAATCTTATACATTGTATTTCAAAGTGATATAGGCCAGAAATCTGCAAAATTTTTAGGTTCCTTTACTTTTGGAAGTATTTCTATGTTTGTGGTATTGAAGTGCTTTAGCATTGTTCTTGATCTGCGAGATTCTTCAATGGCCATAAGAAGATCATGACTCACAAAGTACCAAATTTTTTGGAAGAATAAAGTTGTAAAACCATCAGGGCCTGGAGCCTTATCTGGAGACATTGAGAATACAACACCCTTTAATTTTGCTAATGTGAATGTCTTGAGCAATGCTTCATTATCATTTGAAGAAATGAGATTAGGGATCACAAATAATAGCTCTTGCTCTTTTTGAATAGTAGTAGTAGCAGACTTAAGAGGAGTAAGGAGATTTTTGAAGAATTTCACTCCTCAAATTTCTTCAGCATTGTTTATTTGTTTCCCCGAGTTTTCTTCCTGAATTGAAAAGATAGTTTTAGCAACTCTTTTATGTTGTGCAAATGCATGGAAATTTTTTGTGTTTCAGTCACCCTATTTTAACCATAATTATCATGACTTTTGCTGCCAATATAACTATTCCCTCTTGCCCAATTCCTCCCATATTTCTTGGAGTTCTTTCTGCTTATCATATATGATAGCATTCATACCATTATAGATAATGTATTCATGTATTTTTTCCAATTTCTAAGCTTTATCTACCTTATGAGAAAAAACATTTTTAAACGCACTCACATTCCATTCTTTAATTTTCCCTTTAGTTTATTGTAGCTTTTTAAATAATTGGAACATTTTTGTGCCTTGATGAACTAGTGCACTCTCCCACCATTGTTGTAATAAGGGCAGAAATTTTGGGTCTCGTAACCACATTTTCTCAAAATTGAACGATGGCTTGTGAGCTAATATCCCTGTTGGACGAGTGATATATAACATTACAAAATAATGATCTAATCTAACAAAGGGAAGAATTTGTGAAGATAAAATGGCTAATGCAACTGCCCATTCTTGAGACACTAGAAACCTATCTTATCAAACTGCTATTTGAGAGAAGTCTCTTCTTCAATTTTTCCAAGTAAATCTACCCTTTTCTGGTAAGATATCTCTAAGTGCATTATTTGATATAAATTTTCCAAAATCATAAATTGTTTTGTGGGGTGGGCATATCCCTCCTTTGTTTTTATTGAGAGACACAACCACATTAAAATCCCCAGCAATAATCACTTTTTTATCATTGAAATTTTGAATTAAAGCTATCAACAAATCCGATAGCCTTTTTTTATCTTGTGTTGAAGTAGGGCCATAAACACTAAAGAGCTTGAACTGTAAATCAAAGCTTTGAACATTTGAGTTTCCAATTATTATCAGCATTTATAAGCTCTACTATAACTGTTCTCAGATTCCATAAAGAAACTAAACCACCAGAAGCTCCTTGAGCTGGTACTACCACAACTTTCCATCTACCCCATTTGGAGATAGATGTTTCAAGCATTTCTATGGAAAATTTAGATTCTTGAATGAGAAAAATATTAGCCCCACTAGATCAATTTGACACTTGATTTGGGCTCTTTTTTCAGGGGCATTAATGCCCCTGACATTCCATGAGAAGATCTTCATTGTATCTAAGGAGAACAACATTCCCTCCTCGGTCTCTTGTTGATTAAGCAGTCACCATGTAAAGTAGTTTGCATACCCGCTTCTATTTCTTCTTTTAGCTTATCAACCTTAGATTTTCTTCCCCTTTTAGCTGGGGTTCTTTTAGGGAACACTTGAGAGATGCGGATTTGAGCAGGTGATAATTTTTGAGAAAAATCAAATCCCACATCCGAAACTACATCCAATTCCTTGCTTCCTTCCATGCACTCCTGAGGAAGAGGGAGATCAACCAACAATAAGTATGACTTCATTTCCATCTCCTCATTGAATATTTCATTAGCTATTTCATCTATAAGTTTAGAACCTAAAGATTCTAATAATTTCTCTGCAATATCATTTAACTTATCATCTTGGCAGAGTAATTGCAAAGATTCTTTATTTTCCATAGATATACCCTGATCTTGAGACTTGGGAAAGCAACCAATATCATAAATGGATGACTCCTAATTTAAGACATGAGATATAGACCTAGAGGAGATGATATGAAGAGGCTTCCTTTGAAAAGATGATATTACAAAGCGGAAAGGATAGCCTACATCCAAATTGTTTATTGTCAAAATAGGGCACTTCAGCCATTTATTTTTTAACACACATAGCAAATTAGACATATCACCCTTTAGTTTAATCAAGAGGTTATCTGTATTTCCTAGAGTGGGAGAAGAAAAAGAGTGTTGAGATTGAATATTTTTCTTATGCCCAGGAGGAGATATTAGTGATGATTTATGAACTAGAGGAGATTTCTCATTCTTCTTATCTAACACTGGAGCAGAGACTGATAGGACAGGAGAGTGCTCTTTCTTCTTAGAGGGTGAAGATAGTATTTTCTAACTCTTACAATTCAAGCTTCTCTTTGATAGAACATTTGAAGGCTCTTGGTTCCCTTTTGATTTTATTGATGTGGAAGAAGAAGAGAAATCAGTAGCCAAATGGTCTAAAGAATGACATATATAACAACCATTTTGACTGTTTTCAACTATAATCTCTCACTCCTAGATGTCAAACTTGGATTTGATATTAATCTGATTAGGAAAGGGTTTTGTGGTGTCTAACAGTAAACAAACCCTAACTGGAAGAGACTGGTTAGCAAAAAACTCCTTGTCATGCTTTAATAATATCTCTATTTGGTTTACCATGAATTCTATGAGGTTAAGATCTTTGTATTCAATAGGCAAGGAGTGTAATTGCACCCAAACTGGCATAAATTTAGCTTGGAAGAGTCTTGGTTTAAAATTTGGTTTCCATAAGTTCATGCATAAACCAAATCCTTCGTAAATCCAAGATTTAACCTTGAAGACTGCATCTCTCTATTCCTTATTATGGAATAATACAATAAAAATCCCTTCCTTTTTATCTAAATAAAAAAAATTCAAAACCCCTTCCCATTCTTCAAAAAGAAAAACACGAAGAAAATCTATTTGAAGAACCCTATCCCAAAACTTATAGATTAGGGCACACTGGCGTAAATCAGAGATTTGGTTTTGAAGAAGATCCTTTGAGAAAGTGATGTTGACAATCGTCTTTGATTGTTCCTACTTGATTTCCTTTTGTCCCTCTTTTCTTTCTGAGAGCGACTGTTGTTGATCTAGATTGTGCGTTTCTTCTGGTGCTTGAGACACCAAGTTTTTTCGAACCAAACTTTAAACATTTAGGGCATCCTTTCGTTTCCATTGTAAAACCGTTTTCTTTTTAGATTTATCCTTCTTTTTCTTAGCCCTCTTCTTTGAATTGTTAATAATATTTTCCTGTGTCTAAGTAAGCAAACCACGATCAATGCATGGACCATTACGCGTAGATCCTTCCTGATTGATAAATTTTTGTTGGTGCTCCAAAGCCCTAACATATTTTTTGTTATTATATTTTTGCCAATGCTCCAAAGCCCTAGCATCAGTCTGTGTATTAGCAACATTCGGCTTTGGATTGAAGGGAGCCCCATGCGCAACATTATTTTGGCTTGTAGGATCCTTGAACCTCACTTCTTTACCATGCGGTGTAGAGGATTGCTTATTATTGGTAGATTTGAACTCAGCCTCTGCCTCCTGATAAGACCATTGCAAGAAATCTAAATTTTGCTCATATGGTTTACTCTTGAAATCCCTATTAAACAATGTGTCCCTTTCACAGATATGAACTATTGGCTGGCCATTTTTGATGAAAACCCTATGCAGTTGCACTGGAACCTAGTTTGGCCACGAGAACCTTTGTCCTTTTCTGATCAATCCATTTGTGAATCGATTAGTGGGACCTCAGGAACAATAGTGTTGATTATTCTGAGGTGCTCTTCCATGAGGAATGCCATGAGGACGAGGGCCTCTGGATTTTTAAGAAAAATAGTTATTTTTCTACCATTGTTGCTCTGCACATGCCATTGTTCTTGACGCATAAAAATTTTGAATAGCACATTATTGATAAATATTTTTATTTTTATTATCATAAATCAATTATAAATGATGATAAAATAAAATATTTTGAAATTTTTATTTTTTTTATTATCATAAATCAAATTCTCTAAAGTTAATGCAATTAATTTTTTATTATCATAAATCAAATTATTGTTTTGAAAAAAAATCAAAATTTTCAAATATATATTAAAAAATATTAATGGCGGTTAATTTTCTACCTCGATGAATTGTTGGCAATGAATTTGTCATGGCAGTGAATTTTCCCATGGTGAATTGTTGGCAATGAATTTTCCATCTGTGAATTGTTGGTAGTGAATTTTCCTAGAGCCTTTTTGGTTATGATCATCCTTGATTGTTTGATCAATTTTTTATTGAATCTTTGAGTCTTTGAGCTTTGTGAATAGTTGTCATTACATTGATTTGTATGAGCATTACATGTATACATGAATATAGGTGTATATGCATTGATCTGTGCATGAGAGCATAATAATAAGCATATGTATGCAAATAGAAATACTTACGAATGTACTTACATGAGGAATAAATTATAAATGTGTGTGTGTGTATGTGTATACACTTTTATACAAATATTTTAGCTTCCAAGGACTTTCTTGTACTTCTAGGATTTTTCACTTAAAACGAGAAAGATGGGCCAAAATGGGAAATGTCTACACTCAAAATCAATGCAAGGATGGATGAAGTATGCCTAAATGCAATGTTTAAATGTAATAAACTTGTTCACGGGTGAAATGGCATAGCAACATGCAAACAAAATATTGCTACTCTGTTTCTCCTAAAAGAGAAAGACAACACATGGATGTCTTAGCTCCCAAGGTCTTTGTAGTTGGTTCTCAACTTTGTTGATTTCACTCAGTGGTTGATGTGAACTATAATGTTCAAGGGGCCTACTGGTGTTGGGTTTATGGATTTTTCTAAGATCAAGCATGAATTTAAACCTACTTTAACTGGGGTTTTTAAAGAAACATAAAAAGATAGATCAAGGTTTTGGTATTGAAAAGAATGATAATTCATCTAACTTAACCAGACTTGTTACCTCTCAAGGAATTGCTAACTAAAACTGAAGAACAAAGTTAACTTGTGATTAACACCAGTTGCATTCATTCACAGTGTTGATTCCAACAATTGATTATAAGTTACCATTTAAACAAAACACAAAATAAGATTTAATTCCTTGAAAGCTTTCAAAATAAAATGATTAACTCAAGATAAATACCATTCTAGAACACAATATGGAGTAGATTTGAATCTGGTTGCTTCTACTGTTGGTGAGACAGATAAGCAACATTTACAAATCTGGCACAATCACCAGTGTACAGAAAACCTACGTCTTCAGACTGCTTCCATCTACACTAAGGAAACTGGAAAGATACAATTCCATCCTATGCTAAATCTAATTCCTAACTGTGAAGACAAGAGAAGCTCCCTTTACAAAGAAACAGGATGTTGTTTCCATCCCCTCTACCCTTCAGAAAATTCCTATTCTTGAAAATCTGTCTCTAAACCTATCTATTCTATTTCTACTAACCTCCTTTTTTTTCTCTTCTAACTCCTTTACAAAGAAACAGGAATGCCATATATATACACCACCTCCTGAAAAGAATGTCAACCCCTATTTTTAGGGTTTAAAAAATATCCGTGGTGCCAAAGGGTCGATGTCCAGATCTTTTGAAGAGAGTTGGTTCTGCATTAAATGTGCACTCCTACCGTCCATCCTGGTGGAGGATCATTCCGGGGGTAATCTGTAGATCTTTTGTGGCTACCGTATTTACTTCTACGCCTCCGTGTCCATTTTTGAACTCCAGCGGAGCTGCCTTGAGTGCCCCAAAATATCACCATTAATGTCAAGCTATCTCTGTCAGTAGGCACCAGCTGGCATTATGACTCATGACTTCCTTCTTCTTTTTCGGTTCTCTTCTCGCTCTAGATTGGTCCCTCTGCAAGTTGGCGAGACTAACTTCCTTCACCGAGACACTACACCGAAGTCGCATCCTTTTGACAAGAGCTCACTTCACTTTGGGGAGACTTTGTCTGGTCGGCGAGACATTACATTGTGCTCAACATGTTATACCGAAGGCACCAAATATGTCAGCGGAACCCTATCGGGTCGGCAAGACCTTTCACCGAAGTCGCCTCACCATTCGGCAAGATTTCCTCAAGAGACATCCTTGGATAAGTAATTTGATCCTGCAAAACAGATGCTTTGATTAATTCTCAAAAATAAAATATATCAAAATAAAAGACTATTGCTTACAATTTCATTCAATTTTTCATGCCTTCATCTTTTAGACAAAAAGAACCTAACTCTGGCGGAGGCAGAACTAGGACAGAACTGAAAACAACACCTACCTTCAAGATCGACTGAGGTGGAACCAAATTGGGACTGGGACTGAGAAGCAAAATTAGATGAGTCCCGGCGGAACCGGGATCGGGATAAAACACAACCTAGAAACCACATCCCTCGCCTTTAAAACTAGTGAGGGTGGGGCCTGTGTACCTTGGAATTTTACCGTACTCTAATGTGTAAAATAACTAAAAATGTGAATGATAAAAGACTAAGGACACTTCAAGATTAGCCTAAAGAGTGATAAAACAAGAAGGAAAATAGATGAAACGAGATACAAATGATTATAACTTCCTTGTTGTTGAAGACTCCTTGGTTGGCCCTTGATTTTGATGGATTTGTGTGCTCTTTGGATGGCTTGTGATGTAGCTAGATGCAAGATTGAATGTGAAAAATGATCAAAGTGGATGGCTAAATGATAACAAGTGCTTGAGAATACAAACTGGCAGCATAAGGTTACTCAAATCAAAAGTGTTGAAAATGCCCTTAAGGAGGGGGTATTTATAGAAGAATTTGAATTCTCTAGAGAATTCAACGGTCCAGATTCATCCAACAAGGTCAAGATGAAGGGATATGGTGAGTTGAGAACTCACAATCCCTCACATCTTGACATGTGGATGGTGAAGTGGCTAAGAGGAGATGAGGTGTAAGTGAGGTGGACAAAAGGTACATGATGTGGAGGAAGGACAAGTACCTTGCAAGTACATTGAGAGATGGGAAGAATCTTGGGTGAATAAAAGTGAATTTTAAATTCACAATGATTGGAAGAATCTAGTGGATAAGACAATGTTCCCAAAAGGTGGGAATTTGTCACATGTGACTTGATGTGACAAGTCAAAGGTTCTAGAAGATGCATGGGAAAAGAGGGATTCTTGGAGGGAATAAAAGGAATTAAAATTCCTTGGGGGATGAAGGGATTGACCAAGGTCT
>VDFB02271358.1:1244424221-1244445155 GCA_007258455.2 Sequoia sempervirens | reverse complement strand
TCACCCTTCTCCTATTCTTCCACAATTTCTTCAATCCTTACACAATCAAATTCATCAAATACATATCCATCAACATCAATTGAACTCTTCATTGTTTCATCAACCATGACATTTGAGCTTTCTACAATTTTCCTTAGTATTTTATTGAAACATCTATAGGATTTTCTTTTTAGTAGAATATCCAAGAAAAATTCCTTCATCACTTCTTGCATCAAACTTTCCTAAATTTTTTTCATCCCTTATGATATAACATTTTCTTCCAAATATCTTAAAATACTTAACAGTAGGAATTCTTCCACACCATAGCTCATAGGGAGTATTTGTGTTGTTTTCTTTTGCTTGAATTCAATTGAATACATAAACAACAATGTGAATAGGTTCTCTTCAGTAAACTTCGAGTAGACCTGCTTCAGTAATCATTGATCTAGCTGCTTCTTGAATTGTTTTGTTCTTTCTTTCAAAAAATCCATTTTGTTGAGGAGTTCTCGAAGAAGATAACTGTCTTTTCATTCCATGAACTTCACAAAACATATTAAACTTATGGGAAGTGAATTCACCACCTTTGTAAGATCTTAAGCATTTTATCCTCAAATTTACTTCATTTTCAACCATAGCTTTGAATATCTTGAATCTATCTAATTCATCAAACTTCTCTCTAAGAAATGTAACCCATGTATACCTAGAATAATCATCAATAAAAAGCATAAAGTACCTTTCACCTTGTAGACTTCTCACTCTTGTAGGACCATAAATATTTGTATGAATTAAATCTAGTAGTCCAATAGTAGATTTTTCCTTTGATTTGAAATGATTTATTGCTTTCTTACCAAACTGACAATGGTTGCAAATAGCATTAATAGGCTTTGTAATCCTTGGAAAATCTCTCACAGCTTGAACTACACTAATCCTCACCAAGTTATCAAAATTCATATGTCATATTCTTTGATGTCATAGCCAACTATCATTAATCTGAGTCATAAAGCATCATCCATCAACACCCTTAAGTTGATATATATTTCCTTCAAATTTCTTTCCAGCTGCAATCACTATTCCAGAGTCTTTCCTGATTTCAAAATTTTCATCCTTAAATACAAGATTATATCCTTTACTACATATCTATCCAATGCTCAAAATATTATGCCTTAAGCCCTTAACATAGTAGACATCATTAGTATTATGCTTGCCATCAAAACTTACTGAGCCTATCCAACAATTTTTTGCACCAGTATCATGTGCAAACATAACTAAGCCACCATCATATTTTCCAAGTTTAACAAACTTACTCTTATCACTGGTCATGTGATGTGAACAACCATTGTCAACAACCCAACAGTTCTTGTTTAGTGTGTAGGGAAGAGATTATAGTACCTTCACTTTTCTCCTTCTTCGGAGGAATTTCCTTCTCCTGTTTTTTAGAATTAATAGAAGTAGGTTCATATTTTATAGCCAAGAACAAGCATTCATTGTCATTAGGATCTCCATTATAATTAGATTCTTCATCAGAAATACTAGCATCCTCATTCACATAATATTCTTTGTTGATCTTCTTTCCTTTATTTTCTTTCTCATATCTTTTTTTATTCCTCTTAGCTCTCTCTGGACACCTCGAAGCATAATGACCTATTCCTCCACAACTAAAGCATTTAAAGAGTAATTTACCTTCATAATTACCAATGCCTTTCTTCATCCTTCTCACAAAGTTAGCTTCCACTTCATCAATATTTTCTTCATCCAGATCTTTAGCTTTTGTAGCCTTGAAAGTAGTTTCTGATTTGGATCCATTTCTCAAGTTCGGCTTTCTCATCTCATAAGATGTTAGAGTTCCCAATAACTAATCTTTAGTGTAAGTCTTGTAGTCTATATGTTCTTCAATAGCACATACCTTTTCACTATATGTATTAGGAAGATTTCTAAGAATCTTTTTTACAATCCTAGATTCATCTATTGTAGCACCAAGTCCTCACATTCCAGCTACTACCTCATCCAATCTCTATACATAGGATTTAACATTCTCATCTTCAAACATATGCAAGAGCTCAAATCGTGTCTCCAAATTATGCAACTTTGCTTCTTTGATCCTTTCATCACCTTCATGCACTTTTTCTAAAGTATCCCAGAATGTACAAGACTATTCTTCAAAATGAACTTCACCTTATTGTTCACTTCATGTGCCTTGATTTCATCAGGTGTACTTAGACCATTAGCAGGAGTGTAAGGAGTCTTGTATTCTTTCTCCACATCATATCCACAATACTCTAGATATTCTTCTATCAATATTTTCTAGATAGCATAATTAGCTTCATCAAACTTTGGATACTCATAAGTAACTTTTCCAGCCATCCTGGACCTTCCTTAAGTGGTTAATCTCTTCTCCAAGGAACCAAACTTTAATACCAATTTTTGAACAAGACAATTAAGAGGGGGAGGGTGAATTAGTTGTAGAAAATTTTAATCCTTAAAACATTCACCAAAACTTAGATCAATCACAAATATTTACTCTACTAAATAATTAAACATTCAATGCAAAGGAAAAAACTGAAAAAGCATCACACATACACAATAACACCAAATTTATGTGGAAAACCCAATAAGGGAAAAAACACGATGAGGATTAGCTCAAACTATAGAGAATATCAAAACTGATTATAAAAGGCTCACTGCCAAGACAAGGAATCATTATCCAACAAGGGTTAACCACCTGGAGGGATCACTGCCACATAGTTACAAAGAAGATAGAAGAGATACGTTACATAGAGAAGAAAATATCAATGCAACAGATATTTCCACCATGATTCACTCAACCGTGACTTGCAAACATGGATGAATGATAGAGTCCACCTTAAACTCACTATATCTAGAAACTCCACATTTAAGATTCACACTGATCTACCACACTCACACCACATACATCAAACTTGATCTGTATCTTTCACTATCTTTTTGTCACACGCATGCACACCTTTTTCCATTAGCTCATTCTGTATTTATACCATCTTCAACTTTGAAACATATCCAAAGTTGGCCATCCATTATTCAATTTCAAATTAGGTCAGTGCCAAAACATTCTAGGGTGGAATTAGAATGAGGGCGACCCAAACACATGCTTGATGAGGACTCAAATAAGTCCCAACACACTTCATTAACTGTGAGAGTAGTGTTTAACACAAGGTCGACAAAACCAATGTAAAACACATAGAACAATTGAGCACACCCAACCTTTAGCACGATCCAATCCTTCCAGATATCGAAATTATCTTCAACATGATCATAATAACTTAACTCTAGAACTGCAAGTCATAAGACTCAACTAAAGAGAAATTCAGAACAACAATATATCTCCCAAATCTCAACCGGATACCTAGAAACCACAGTTCACAAATGGTGAACATAACTTGCACTGTTCAATGATCTAGAAGCCCAAATCCTAGATATAATAGCTTCCAACAATCATGATCAACATATCTGAACCACACGAACATAGGAGAAAAACTCAGAGCAGCCACATAACACCTCCAACCTTTCTTCATTATAATTTTTTCAATATCCTTGACATATACAACCAATAATATGCATCCATGACATTAATGACAACAAAAACTAGTTGACATCAATGAAAACACCTTCATTCTTGCAACAAGTAGAGTATGAATTCAAGTTGGAATCAAGTTTTGAGGTCCACATGTCAAGATGTGGATACATAGTTGAAGGATTTTGCTATTAAGTCTTATGTCGTACCAACCTAATATGATTGAATGTATGAAAAGGTTAAATAAGTATTGTAGTATTATGTGGGATTAATTATAGGTTCATGCCAACCTATTTCAAGTTCTTTTGAGATTTGAATTTTGGCACGCTGTGTGGATGAAATTTTTTGAGCCAACAAGTTATATTTTGGGTTTTACATCTAATTAGGATGACCTAATTGATGTTACACTTGATGCAGATGTATATGTTAGTATTTTCAGTGTTTTGAAGTATGGAATGAATATATGATGTGTGTTATGAATGTCCTACAATGAATATTATCGGAGAAGCGAAAATTTAAGTTGTGAATGTTGAGTTGAAGATCAGAGTTGTGAAAATGAAGAGCAAGTCATATTGTTGAATTAGAAACAAATAAAGTCTGTTTATTGTGATTCAATGGGATTGTATTCATGCATATGTCAGATGCAATTGTAACAATTCAAAATAGGTTGTAAACCACCATCTCTCTTCTATCTTTTTCTTTGTGGACATTGATTCCACCTATTGTGAGAACTTTTATAAATATACTATTAACCAATTGTAATATATTGTGAGCTAACCCTCACCATGGTTTTTCCTATTTTTGGGTTTCCACATAAAAATCTTAGTGTTCATGTGTTATGTGATGTTGTGAATGTTTCATGGTTTCTTTCTTTATTATAGTTGAATATGCTTTGGTAATTGGATGTTTAATGTTTGAATGGTTTAAGAGAATACCGATTCACCCCCCTCAGTATTTTGGGTGTTCAACATGAGTGAGAGATAAAGGGAGGGATAATGGAGAGAGAGGTATAGTTGGAGGGATGGAGGGAGAGGGATATAGAAAGAAGTAGAGAGGGATGAAGGTATGGAGGGGATATAGGGAGAAGTAGAGGGGGAAGGGTCCGAGAGAGAGGTAGAGAGAGGGGGGAAGGTGGGAGGGAGGGAGAGGTAGGGTGAGATAGATTGAGAGAAATGTAGGTAGAGAGGGAGGTGAGTGAAAATAGACAAAAGTATAGAGGGAAGGTGAGAGAGAGAGATGTATATAGTGCTCTCAGCTCCTTGTAGTATTATTATAATGAATATGATATTTAAAACTCCCTTGCAGTAATCCATCAAATAATTTTTATAATATATTATATTATTATATAATATAACATATAATATGTAATATTAATATTTTCTAGTATATATTAATTTATCATAGTACATATTAATTTATCATATATTATTATATATATTAATATTTTAATTATATGTAAATATTAATATTAATATTATAACATGTTATATTTTAATCTGTAGTGATATTTATATATATATATATATATATAAATATTTCTAATTAAAAGAAACAAATATCTATTCCATCAATTTTTTTTATAATATATTATATTATTATATATTATATTATTATATATAATATTATATTTATGTAATATAACATTTAATACTTATATTAAATGTAATGTATATTATATTAATATTTCCTACTATATATTAATTTATCATATATTATATATATATATTAATATTTCTAATTAAAAGAAACATATATTCGTTTCTTAAGTTAAAGAAACATATATCTGTTTCTTAACTTTAGTAAAAACATATATCTGTTATTTACTTTTAAAAACATATATATGTTAGTAAAAAATATCCGTTTTTCTTGAAAATTGCTTTGGGATTTGGATCGGGGGTGTCCAACCTAAAAACTCAACTGCCCCAATGTGTTTACAGGGGTTGCAATGTTTTTCTAAACTCCACCCTTTGTGTTGACAACCTTTTTTCATCTGAATTTGATGAAAGAAAATAGTTTATTCAACAAATTGCCAACATTCTACCAATATAAGACATGCTTTATTTTGAATTTAATAGGTAATTATTATTGATTCTACATGCACTATAACTTTTAAAAAATATTGGTTGATTGAGAAACACCTATAAATTTTAAACAGTTATACATTTTTTGAATCTGAAAGATGCATCAACCTCTATGCTTCACAAACTAGAATTTAAAAAAAATGAATTTCATAAAATTTTGACCAAGTTAGGGTGGCCAGACAAATGGTTTTTAATATTTTTTAAAATTCCTACTAGAAAATTCATAACTAATTATTTACTTGCAAAAAAATTACAAAAAAATATGCATCACATCCAAGCATGTGTCCTCTACTTATATTGAAAGATTTTAAAAAATATTTATTTTTTCTCATACTTAGGGTGATCGGACAAATTCCTACCTTTATTTTTTTCCAAAATTTAAAGTACTACTGCATTGAAATTTTAAATTTTCAGGAAATCAAAATTATTGTTTTCCAAAAAAGGCCTTGTAACCTACAAAATATATTCCTACATATTTTCCAAATTATGTTAATAACCTATTCAAATTCTTATGTGAAGTTGCTTAAGTCTATTTTTTTAAATTTTCATTTCCACTTAGAGGCCCTATTTGGCCCATCATGATCCTACACTCACCCATCACTTCTCTTTAATTTATTTTACTATAAAGTTTTTAATTATCGAAAAAGAAATTTTTGAAGGGGCCCCGAAACCCTTTACATAGAGAGAAAGCTACTAGAAAGATAGAACATTAAAAAATAGCTCCATAACAAAAAATAGACAAAACAACGAATAGATAATTAACAAACAAGCAACAAGAAAGCAGTAAACCAAAACGCTAGCTAAAAACATAAAGAAAACTATTGCAAGTTCTTCGAGATCTATGTAGCCTCTAGGTCTTTAGTGATAACCTTTTCATGCATCTTCATCATGTCATTTAGTTCCTGGACCATAAGTGTAACAATTTTTTTGGTTTTACTCCTTGTCTTAACACAAGGGCCAACATCAACATCTTTGTCTTGTTTTCCCATTGAAGTGTCATCGACCACCTCATGTACTTCTTTGTCATGGAAGAGTGGCCTACCAATCCAATTTTGAGCCTTTTCATTTAAAACCATCAAACCCTTCATGCTATTCACAAGTGAATAATGACTAATATTAACAAGGGTAGACGGGTCCTCTTGGATTTTAGAAACTTTTAGCTCAAGGGCATCAATTCTGGAGTCATGATCATCTCTAAGTTTGGTTGCATCATTCACAAATTTATATTTATGTTTCTAACCTTATTGTAGATCGCCACTTCTAATTTACTGCTATCAATCATTCGTGAATTGATGTTGACCACTGAAACCATCTTAACATTAATCTGTTTAACTTGATGGAGAAGCCACATGAAGAGCTTAAATAGAACATAAGTCCCTTCCCTCACCATTTTGGCAACATCATTTAATTCAAACAATTCCAAGCTCATATGCACACCTTGAAAATAACTCTCAGGTTGACCCTCAAAAAGCTTACCAATAGGAAACTCAAACTTATCTTTGCCTCTACTCACCGACTTCATAAAATCGAGGGGCCATCTAGATCAATCACATTTTTAGAAATCCCTCTCGCAACTTCAATGTTTACCCTATTCCCACTATTCCCATTCTCTAACACAACCACGTCTTGAAAAAGCTCATCACCAACTCATGGCTTAACTAGAGACTTCTCCTTACCCAAGCCAAATTAGGGGTTTTCTTACCTTAAAGACCTTCCCTCCTGACTTGTTCTCCCCTTCCCTAGCCAAAATTTTCCTCTTCACACCAGAAGGAAGGGGTGACTCCACCTTCTTGGACCCTTGACTCCCCTTCGTGGTCTTCACAAAAATTTTACTCTTAGCCCCAACTGAAGGGGACACATCTAATTCCATATCAATTTGGGATATAGTAGAACATTTGTAAAAACTCCAGTGTTCTACTTAGTAAAATTCCAAAGTTTTCATGTTAAGTGAATGACCATGATGTCATAACATAGCAATAAAAAATTCTTTCCATAATGTAAATTACATGCACATTTGAAATAACACTATTTCTAAACTTCTATTTCATTTCATTGTAATTTCTCAAATCTTTCCATAACATATATTTCATATTGAATAAACTCAAGTGTATCATTCAAGATTACATCCTTCCATATAAATAGGTACATACTACATGCATATCTAGTAAATTATGAAAATCCTAAACTAGAATGCATTAAAGGAACACAGTGAACTGACAATGTAACCAGTAGCATCTTACACTACTTTGGCCAAAGTATTCTCACCCAATACTTCAAGTGATAGTCTTCCTATTCACATACATTTCTATAGCTTAGTTTGGATTATGACTGTTCATATACTATGAATAGGTAATTTCCTTCCTTAGGTAATCCCTAACCTCATAAATAATTTATTCCCCCTTTCCCAAAATAAAATGCTATCTCTACCAATAAAGCCCAAATATAAGTTACCCCCTTCAATGGATATTCCAATCCCAGGTATAACATATAAGCTAAATTTTATCTTTGCATAATCCAACTATTATCTTCAAAATACAACCTAGTTCTAAGTATAACTTATAATCTAGAGTATAGCTACATAAGCTTCATCTAATCATAGATTAAATATTCATAAATAACTAACTTCGTTCAGTAATATATCACATTAATTTAAGTGGTTCTCATTAAGAGTATAGCCACATCAATGAATGACCTCAATTGAAGAATAATCATAACAATAGATGATTCCATTCAATAGTGTAACCTTCTTAATAAAAAGAGTCATTCAAAAGAATCTTGTTAGCAATATGAATTCATATCAAGAGTATAAATCAGCTAATCAAGTAGCAACTCTAACTCAATAGGTAATCCCACCTATGTCTCTAAACATATAGTATCTGATTAACTCAAGTGATATACTTAACCACATAGGTGAGTATCAACCATAGTATACCCTAATCCTAGGATAAAGACATCAACCAATGACTAATCCAATCATATAGGTTAATCTAACCCTATATGTTTCAATAAAGACCAAATGAACAACCCAACCAAGTAGGTTATTTCCAACCTATAGGTTTCAGTGGGTAGCTAAGTACATTTCCCAACCCAATAGGTAATACCTAACCTTAGGTTTCATTATATTTCTTGACCCATATAGGTTACTCTCAACGTAGGGTTTCATTCAATAGTAAAGTAATGATCAAGTGATCATAAATATAGAACAGTAATACGACGTCTCATATCATAGTTTATACTATCTCTTGTTGATGTTTTGCTAAACCTTATTATTCCTAAGCTCTCCTAGTATCATAAGCTAATAGTCTCAAGTCACTTCGAGACATTGACACATTTCAAATTATACAAGCAGTGTTGCTACCTATGTATAGAAATATCATATGTTTTCCCATATAGGGTATACAAGAGTATTAATCACTCCCTTAAGCCATTCCCTCTTTCACCAAATCTAGTATAAAATACAATTGATAATTAATCACTCCTTTCTATGGAGTATATAAAACATTCATAAGGAAATCCTAAAAATATTCTTTTCCTTCCATAAATCAAACACTATGATTGACTAATGCAAGCATTTCCAAGTTATTCCATACAAAGCAATCAATACATTAATTCTTTCATAGTTAAAGACTAATAGAAGAAGAATAAATTCTCATGCCTGTATTTTGCTTAATCTAATAGGCCAATCTGATTCTTAGCCTTTCAATGACAGCTTGCTAGACTCCTCCTCAAATCACTATAACCACTCAATGCTCTCATAATATAACTCTATGCTCTCTCAAATATAGCTCTCAGAACAATAGCAACAAAATAAAACTACATAATTGTGTGTCCCCAAATGAGAGATTTGGCTCATCTATTTATACAAAATATTGAGACATTGATGCCTAAGGAAAAGGTTTTCCAATCAAAACCACTCTAGCATGCAGGTCGACTCATCTCTCATAGTAAAAAGGTGGCAGAATTATAAGTATAGACTCAACTTGGTATTCTACAGATCGAACTCCTTTACTTGATAACCACTCAAGGCTATTTCAAATATGCACATGCTTAAAGGATGAGAATCAAATTGCTAACATGATAGACTTCTGTAGAGACAGAGCATTCATAAAATGGCACCAAGTTTCAGCCTTTTACCTATTCCTTTGGCATGGTTTATCCAAAGAAACAATCCTCAATTAATAGGCAACACATATTCATGGTCGACTTTGTCAAAGTCTATTTATTCGATAGAGGAAGAATGAATTGAATCCTCCAAAATAGAATTCAAACTATGCTTTGAACAACATGTTATTGTTGTCGTTATTTTCTTTAGGATGCATTTAAATCACTTTTCATAGCAAGCTTGATGTTAAATATTTCCATCGCCTTTTATCCTTTTGGATAAATGCGTTCCAATGTACACATAATGCGCTACTACAAAATAGAGATGCACTTTGTAAGATAATGACCATGGCTTATAGAATCCAAATCGGACTTTATCTTATGCATAGATCATCCTTTAATACTTTTCTAGTATATATAGATTCTAGAAGTCGACCTCAAATACTTCTTCTAAGCTTGCGCTATAGTCTTGGCTTTGGCTACAACATATCAATTTAGTATTTAAACTAATAGTTGTGTTTATCTCATGCTCAAGGAAGGTGTAGTATTTCTAATGCAGCATGTAACTCTACACAACAGTGTTAATACTTAGCATAGTGCTATAGTATGAACCACCATACACAAGGTTCATGTGTTACTCATGTATGCAACTCTATTTACAAACAAACTCATTTATGGCTGCACACCACTAAAATGTTCCACATAGTTTCTATTTGAAAAGCTTAACATTGCCATGGGCTGCACAATTAAGCATTACATCACATTAAATGTGTATATAAGTGGCACCATATATATTCATTAAATTGGAAAATATATATATTATATATATATTCTTTTGACAAATAAGTTTAATGAAATTGTAGACACTTAAAAATGTATCGACAGATCACATTGGCTAACTAACATCATTTCATCCTAAAACCCATCCTATTTTCATTTAATTGATTAAATTAGCCTAGGTATTTAATTAATTGCCCCATTTTCATCTATTAATCTAATTGACCTAGTTAGGTTAATTCATTCCCTTTCATGCTAACATTTTGTCTTATTAAATTGAATAAATAAAATTATTTTATTTAATCCCTAAAGTCCTCTTATTTAATTAAATAACCCTAAGTGATTTAATTAAATATCATATCACTTCCCCTTTCCATTAAATAAATTAATTATTTAATGAATATCCTAATTCCCCTAATTTTCATAATTGAAACTTTATTTAATTATCAAATTACTAATAAATCTAATTCCCCCCACTTGCAAGGGAATATTCAAAATATTCCTCCTTTGCACATTCCTCCAAAAGGAATATTCCCATGGAATATTCCTTCCCCCTTTTTGCACAATTAAAATTTGTTTTAATTTGCTAATTGTCTATTTTTCCTCACCCATGAGAATATTCCAAATAATATTCTCATTCCTCACTCATTTGAAAAAGGGGAATATTCATTTTCCAACAAACTTATTGACTTCTTGTGCAAGTTAACTTGTGACCTCTTGTGCAAGTTAAAAGTGTGTTTGTTTGGACAAAGGTTAACCCTTGATTAAATCTCATCACTCATTCTCATATTTTGATGAGAATCCATGATCCATGCCTCCATCTTCTTTCCTTTTTAACCATTGATTAGATTTTTCAATCTTAGCCCTTCATTTTTCATTTGCTTTTCCTATAAGTAGGTCAGTATTTGGAGACAAATGGATCCATATTTTAACAAAAAACTTATGTTGTTAAAATCACTTGCACTTGCACTCATATTTAGTACATTTTACATCATTTTAGCTTAATTTACTTGCATATTAGCTTAAATCATCCATTAATGGATTCCATGATAACATAGGTGCATACATTTAGCATATTTTTTAATTAGGGTTTTAATATTTTGAAGCTTTCATACATTTATGGTAGATTTTCATACAACCATATTGATCATCTTAGCATAAAATCATGATAAAATAGCTTGCATCATGTTCATTCAACTATGAATCATGTTTCAACACACATCTCACAATGGTTTCATCAGTTTTCTTCAATAAAACTGATTGTAACAAGCTTATTAGCCCTGGGATTGGGAAAGGGCCGTTGTTCCACATCAACGCGACACCACTCCTACAATAGGATAAGTTTCAATGGATTAGAGTAGGTGTTTTGAAGCTTTCATAGTTTAACATGTTAGTTATAATGAATTCCTAGTTTAGTGTCTGTTTGAATGATCTCTATTGGACTGACATTTAGTGGCATGAATATGCTTCAATTCTTCATGGATCAAGTGTAGTCAGCCCATACTAATCCATTGTATCAAAATCATGTACAATGCATGTCCTAGGATATATCATTCCGAAAATGGGCATCATTTTGGATATAACTTTTGGATACTTATCCTCAACAACACATTCCCTTTGGTAATAGATATAGATAACACTAGCTGTTTATCTTTGATATTTTCTTATGATTTATCTCAATGACCCATTTTGAGGACTTCTCGATGATGTCTATCAAAATGATTTAGAGAGAAATGAATGGGGCATCGATCATTATCTTTCATTTGTTGTGCTTGTGGGTATTCTTGTAAAATAATCTTGGCACATGCTTGTTTAGTTGTATGTAGGAAAGTTGTTTGGAGTACATTGTTGGCTATTGTGTATTCTTTGGTTTGATATATTCTAAATCTTCTAACTTACATTCCAATGAGGTTTCCATATGTCAAGGTGTGAACAAGAACTATCCTATCTTTTTTTAGAGTCAAAGTCCATTACACTAGATACAATGCCATCTTGGTTATCAATACCTTGATTCTTTGTGTCTATGTGTTATATCAAAAATAAAGAATGATGGAAAATCCCAATCCAAAGATATGAGCAAATCATAATCATCTCTCATCACCATCTCTAATAAAGTCTCAGTGGATCATGGACTTATTGGACTTTTTGAATCTATCTCAAAATCAATGGTCAATCCATTCATCTTATTCATCTTATTCTTCTATCTTTACTAACAATTCTATCCAAGTATCGAATATGTGTGATATATTAAAATATACATGAGGCTACCCATAGCCGATGACTGTTTATACATCTTGAAATCTGTCTACATCAATATTTGAGCTAGCACACCAACAATCCCTCTTCCACTGGGGCATAGTGGGGCATCTATAATATCTTCAATTGAAGCTCTTTGATTCAAAAGCAACCTACAATCTCAAGCATCTCAAGCATATGTCTAATTTTCACCTATCATGAGCTTGATCGAAACACTTTATTCTCTGATCGATCTCTCGAGGGGGTAACCAACCATCTTTCGATCATATCGATATCAAATCATCTAACAAATTTTGTTCCTAGCCTTGCTAGAAAATCTTGATCAATTTATCAAATCAATCATCATTAGGATATATCTTTCCCTACCAATCCTTGTGTTATTCAACACTATCCTTGCATTGTTATGAATCCTCAACAATTTTATATCAATTAATCAATCAGATCAGTCAACTTTAGCTTGGCTATCAACATCTCAAAGAGATCATTGATATTCGTTCTATGTCATCATCAACATCAAAATCAACATTGAAATCAACAACAGTCTTTGAACTAACGCAACAAGTACATTGCTTCAAAGAGGGGTAAAATGTAGACACTTAAAAATTTCTTGATGGATCATATTGGCTAACTAACATCATTTTGTCATAAAACCCATCCTCTTTTCGCTTAATTGATTAAATTAACCTAGGTATTAAATTAATTGCCTCATTTTCATCTATTAATCTAATTGACTTAGTTAGGTTAATTCATCCCCTTTCATGCTAACATTTCATCCTATTAAATTGAATAAATAAAATTATTTAATTTAATCCCTAAAGTCCTCTTATTTAATTAAATAACCCTAATTTATTTAATTAAATATCATATCACTTCCCCTTTCTATTAAATAAATAAATTATTTAATGAATATCCTAATTCCCCTAATTTGCATAATTGAAACTTTATTTAATTATCAAATTACTAATAAATATAATTCCCCCCACTTGCAAGGGAATATTCCAAGGGAATATTCCTCCTTTGCACATTCCTCGAAAAGGAATATTCCCATAGAATATTCCTTCCCCCTTTTTTCACAATTAGAATTTGTTTTAATTTTCTAACTATCTATTTTACATCACCCATGAGAATATTTCAAAGAATATTCTCTCTCCCCACTCATTTGAAAAAGGGGAATATTCCTTTTCCAACAAATTTACTTGACTTCTTGTGCAAGTTAACTTGTGACCTCTTGTGCAAGTTAAAAGTGTGTTTGGAAAAAGATGAACCCTTGATTAAATCTCATCATTGATTCTCATTAGTTGATGAGAATCCACGATCCATGCCTCCATATTCTTTCTTTTTTGACCATTGATTAGCTTTTTCAATTTTATCCCTTCATTTTTCATTTGCTTTCCTATAAATAGGTCACTATTTGGAGACAAATGGATCCATCTTTTAACAACAAACTTATGTTGTTAAAATCACTTACACTTGCACTCATATTTAGCACATTTTACATCATTTTAGCTTAATTTACTTGCATATTAGCTAAAAGCATCCATTAATGGCTTCCATGATAACATAGGTGCATACATTTAGCATATTTTGTAATTAAGGTTTTAATATTTTGAAGCTTACATACATTTATAGTAGATTTGCATACACCCATATCGATAATCTTAGCATAAAAATAATGATAAAATAGCTTGCACAATGTTCATTCAACTTTGAATCATGTTTCAACACACATCTCACAATGGTTTCATCAATTTTCTTCAATAAAACTAATTGAAACAAACTTATTATCCCTGGGATTGGGAAAGGATCATCGTTCCACATCAACGTGACACCAGTCCACCAATAGGATAAGTTTCAATGGATAAACGTAGGTTTTTTGAAGCTTTCATAATTTAACGTATTAGTTTTAATGAATTCCTAGTTTAGTGTTTGTTTGAATGATCTCTATTGGATTGATGTTTAGTGGCATGAATATGCTTCGATTCTTCATGGATCAAGTGTAGTTAACCCATACTAATCCATCAATCAGAGAAATATATCATTTGATGCTCAAATGAATATATCCACATTATCCTTTTCACAAACATTATGCATGTGTATATACATACACATGCACATAAATATATATAGCACATATATATATTTATGCACAATAATAATAATGATGAAATGGTGTGTGTATATAAATATACATGCATTTATTATTTATGCATATATGAAATATAGACCATCACTTTGATGAACAAACACACAAATTCATATCCTTGTCGACAAGTATACACATTAAGTGTATACATATATATATATATATATAATTCCTTGTGTTAGTAAATTCGTAAGTATTTCTACATGCATACATATGCATATGATTATTCTCTCATGGAAAAATCAATGTATATATACCCATACACATTTAACATTCATACAAATTGATGTAATGATAACTATTCACAAAGCTCAAAGACTCAAAGATTCAATCACAACTTGATCAAACAATCAAGGACAATCATAATCAAAACCAAAATCGATCAAGTCGACCAACTAATTCCAATAATCCAAGACTAAGATGAAGGGTTCACTCATCAAATCCAAACTGACTCAACTCTTCTAAACCAAATCTGGTCATGAGTTAGTGTGTAAGCTCAGTTAGGTATCATTAAGGGTTATCTGACCAATCACTTCTCTTGAGTGATACTTCCCCTCCCTTCCGGAGGATTGAACTTGTCACTGTAACCAACTTAGCACATTTACAATGGTAGTTATACGTTCATACTAAATCAATATGCATCCTAAAATAGTAACATATTCATAAAGCAATACATGTTCTTCATCAATGTAAACATAATTACTCTTTCATCTTTAATACTTATTTTAGTATTCCATTCCTTTATCAACATATCAAAATCATGATTGCATTTACCATCCTATTTATCCATGATGTTAAAATTAAATCAGTAACAACAAGATGGGGTGTGACATACTTCCCCCCTTGTGAATCACCATCCCCTATGATTTTTAACATATAGTCAAATAAAGGTTTTACTTACCATTTCCAAATTATGTAAGAACTATAAAATAATTTTCCCTTGTAACATCACTCCTTGCAATCTTGTCCCTTCTGGACCTTGCATTGAGTGTCCTTATGCATGCATAGGGAGAACTTGTGTTCCTCACACATAATTTCTCTCTCAAAAGACTTTATACATTATAATCATATTACCTCCTATGTACATCCTAAGTACAATAGTAACTATATACCATATGTCACCTATGTTACAGTGACTAGAAAACATGTTCTCATTGGCCAATGAATTTATCCTTAGTGTAACCCAAATAGAAAAGGAATGTCAGTGTATTGTACACTAAACCGTGGGTCCCATCCTTCCCTTTGGTATTGAACTGTTGATTTTTGGGGTTTCCTATGGAATTCTCTAGCTCTTTTAGAGTTTTTCACCTAAAAGGAGAGAGATAGGGCCCAAAAATGCTAAGGGTTCATTCAAATTATGTTATGTAGGATGTTTCCTAAACTAAATGAAGTAAAATAAATGCAATTAAATGGTTTAGAAAGATGAAATGTGAATGCAAAACTAATATTTTAACTATGTTTGAAAACACGCTGTGATATGCAAACAATGAACTAAATGATGAAATAATGCAGAACAGAAAGAAATAGGATGAAACAGAGTGCGCCTAGGCAATGTTTGATGAATCTAGAATATTGTGGATGCTAAATGGAATTACTAAAATTTCACAGTGGGACTCATTCACCCAGGGTGGCGAATTAGTCCTCCTCCTGGTGAAAAAGTGTTGGAAATAGGTTTCTGATTGTCGGGATCCAAAATCTGAAAAAATTCAAAATTTCAGTCCTAAGGTGGGACTCATTCGCCACTTGTGGTGAATCAGTCCTCTCCCAAAATTCTAAAAAATCAGGAGACAACTTTGTAACACCAGAAATGGAAATCTTTGATTGTCGGGTTGCCAAAGTCAATTCTACGAGGAACATAAGAAAACCTGCAAACTTAAAAATATGAATGAGTTGAATTGAAGCACCTAGTTGACTTGTTTACCAATCTTCAACACCAAAAATATTGTTAAATCTATGCACAAAAGCCTACAAACACATGCAATAGGGGAAAAATAGTTAAGGGTTAGAAAATAAGGGTTTTCCTTGGTCAAACCCCACTTTTGACAATCAAACCATAATGAAACAATTAAATGAAGAGAATGATAAACTAATAACATGCAATTTCTATCAACTTATCAAACCCTTGATAATGAAAATTTGAAGTAATGTCAATGGATGCTCCAAAGTGCTTGAGTATTGCTTGATAAGATGTTGTAAGATGCTTGAATGCTCAAGATTGCTTGAATATGATGTGTGAATGTCAGATGATCTAAAATGAGGTGAAAATAACTTATTTATACAATCTTGTGCCTTAATTACCCATTCATGCCTCATCACAGGCCAGAAATCAGAACATTTTTGAATAAAACCTGAGAGAAAGGGGCACAACAATTTTAATTTTAGATTGAGGGACTCATTCACTACAGTGAATGGGATCCCACCTAGGACTTACAAATAGGTGTGAGAATTAAGGCTGTGTTAATGTTGTTTTTAGAATACATTCAAAATACACTTAATTAAGACATGTGAGAACATAAAGGGACCAAATAGAAGCATGAAAGGGATAAATAGTGAAGTTGCCTAGAAAAGCATGAAATCTTGTTACAAGACTTTACAACACTTCAAAAATGGGAATTTTTTAATGATGAAAGATTGGTGTAATGAATAGGAGTCCTAGAAGAATGTAGAAATTTCATACAACACTTCACAACACCTTCACAAGACATCATTATTTGAATTTTAGTACCTAAATATGCATGTTCAAGCCATGTTACAACATAAAATCAAAGAAAAATAGATCAAGTTCACCATGAAACAAGACCTAAAAGGCCATGGAAATGACAAGGGGCCATTTTTCTATGACACATTTAGCCCTCACTTTAGTGAGAGGATGAACCTACTTCAAACTCACACTAAAGTACCCATGAACATCAAGGGGAAGGTTCAATTGTACTTACATTAGCATGATGGAATGACAACGATCAAGAGGGATGATGAAGGCCCTAGAATGAAGATCACATGTCAAACTAAGCATAAGAACAAAGGAACACACAAGTGTTGAGAAGAATTAGATGAAGCTTCGACCGTCTATCCAACTAGTTGTGGATTAGATCTAGGTTGATTGTTTGAAAAAGAGAATGTGTACTCACTTTGGGGCAACAAAAAACATAATGATCCACCGGGTGAGGAGGACCAAATGTACTCACTTTGGGGCCATAGAACTTCTGACTATCCACAGGGTGAGAAAGCCCAAAAATGTAAGATACATACGCTAGTTGGTATGCACTCACAAACAGAAAGGTGGATATGGGGAAAAGTCATGCTGCTAGGTGGGCTTCCTACTCAACCATATTATAGTTATACCTCTTGATAACTTTAACAAGGAACCACAAGGAAAAATTTCATGAACAAAAAGAAAGGGTACCACACTCATGCAAGTTGTGTTATGCAAGGTGGAAAAAGATGTAAAAATGTAAAAATGTAAAATGTTAAGTGTCAAATGTGAAAGATGTTAAAAGGATTCTTGTTCAGTTCATGCAAGGTCATCCACATAGGGAACATTGTGTCTAATAATGTCTCGAGAGGGACAATCAAGATAAAATATTCACAACATAGGGATCATGATGTTTCTCATCAATTACACCAAGAGGAATGTAATATATAAGATAAGATCACACTTATGAAGGACATCACACCCTATCATCCACAAAGTGACAAAGCATCCTTATAAATGACAAGGCTACACTAGGAACCAGAATGTGAATAAATTGTGGTAATGTAACTACTACTTTAAAGGAATTGCTACACATTGCAGGCAATTGCACTTTAAATAGTGAAGAAGAAAATAAAGAAAACAAGACATGAGTAACTTGGAAAACCCTATGCCAAGAACATATGTTTCAAAGTTAGGCTTTGTCATATCATGAAAGTGAAGACAAAGAGGAGTTTACTCCCAGAAAAGAACACACCAAACACATAAGGGATCTATGGATTTGGGTTTAGTATGTTCATTGCTGCAATGTGTTTATGAAAGAGCTCAAAACTGTCATTATTCCCAAAAGAACATAGAACTGGAAGAATGAAACAAAGAGAGCAAAAACAAAGGAAAAATAAAGTCCATTTTGGGTCAACATGGAAGAGACATTGTGGTATCAACACCTTGCATCATCCCCAAAAGGAAAACACAAGCAAAACGAAAGAAAATGAAAAGGTGAAAGAAAATGGAAAATATTTTGGGTCAACATGAAGGAGATATTTTAGTCTTGATACCTTGTGTCATCCCCAAAAGGAAAACACAAGAAAAAGACAAAAAGAAAAGGGACCATTTGGGTCAACATGGAAGAGACATAGGGTGTCTCTGTGCATCATCCCCAAAAGGAAAACCTGAAACAAAATGAAAGACAAGGACCTTTGGTCAACATGGAAGAGACATAATAGAGAGTCTCTATGCTGCATCATCCCCAAAAGGAAAACCTAAAACAAAGTGAAAAATACAATGCACGATGAATAGAAGAATAGAGATACGGATAGAAGAAGTGTAAAAAGAGAGGGAACATCAAACACATGATATGGGGGAATACGATATGTACATGAAAAGGAAAAATAAAAATAAAAATAGAAAAGAAAAAAGGCTAGATAGGAAAATTCAAGTCAACCATCTAACAAGTCATCCACCTCCCAATCATGTTCACTATATTGCGAGGGTGGTTGACTTACCAAAGGAATAATTGTGAGTGCCGAACTAGGAGTCATACTAGGTTCTTCACTTGGTGGAGAGGTTTTATCTTTTAAGCTCATTGTAGATGAAAATAAAGAGTTTAAATCGTTATGCACTTCTTCATCTATTTTTTCTATCGTCGCATCATCATCATCACCATCAAGATTAATGACAATGGGAGGACGAAGGGTGATTTCTAAGGATGGATGTATCAAAAGTTGTGGTTGTTGGATGGGTTCATTTTGTTGTGATTGTTGCATTGGACTGTCTTGTGGCAGGTTAGGAGAAGGAGGGTAGTCATCTATTTCTTCTGTCATAGGTGGAGGTTGATTTTCTCTATTTTCTTCCATGTGAGATTGATGAGCAAGGAGATGATGACGACACCTACACTCCCTAGCACCGTAGTTTTTTTTAATTCAGTTTTGGAGTTGTTGAGGTGTAAGAGCAGATTGAGACATCATAGGTTCTTCTACTTCCAGGAGAGGAAGAACAAAGAAACCAAAGAAGATAGGTCAAACACTCTCTTCTTTATACCCCTTGTTCCCCAATATGAGGAGGCATGACATTAGTTGTTTCATTTTCCCTTGGTCATTTAAATGATGGCTATGAAGTATCTAGGGGTGGTTGCTTAAGAGGTTGTATGGTTTTCTCAATGTCAGACTCAGGTTGAAGCATGGTTTCATCTATGATAGGAGGTGTGGAAGAGGATGGGAACATGTTATGAAGAGACAATTCGACTATCCTTTTGGCTTTGAACTTTTGATAAGCTATAAAAAAGAAGTCCTTTCGAGGGGTGATGGGTTTTAGGCCACCAAGAGGAATGTAATATGCTAAGATAGATCAAACTTATGAAGGAAATCACACCCAATGTCATCCAAAAAGTTACAAATGCATCATCTAAACGACAAGGCTACACTAGGAACCAAGAATGTGAAATAAACAATGGTATCGAGCATTCTACTTTAAAGGAATCTGCTACACATCATTCCCCGGTGAAGAAATTACTTTTAAAGTGAAGGAAAGAAAATAAAATAAACAAGACATGAGAGCCAACTTGGAAAGCCCTATGCCAAGTCATATGTTTTGAAGTTAGGCTGTGTCATGTCAAGGAAATTGAAAGAAAAAGAGAGGGAGTTTACCCCCAGAAAAGAGCACACCAAACACATAAGGGATCTATGGATTTGGGGTTAGTATTTTCATTGCTGTGATGTGTTTATGAAAGAGCTCAAAACTGTCATTATTCCCAAAAGAACATAGAACTGGAAGAATGACACAAAGAGAGTGAAAAAAAAGGAAAAATAAAGTCCATTTTGGGTCAACATGGAAGAGACATTGCAGTCTCAACGCCTTGCAT